>JAIGNY010004279.1:245000-247500 GCA_020152595.1 Chiridota heheva
TTGTCAGTTTATGTATCTAAACTTTCGTTGATATAATCAGTAAGCTGTTGTAATTTAACGATAAGGAATTTACCACTTACTATTTATTAATTACTATTTTTAGATATGTTATTGTATTCTTTTTGAATACCATTAGTCTAGGCCTATCTGCAACATACCGAGAACAGAAGAAAATATAAGAATAATTAGTAACAAAGTTAATAAAAAAAAAGACAAAAAAGTAACTTATCGAAAAGGAAACGAGGTACTTATTATACAAATTTGTTGAGGCCTACATGCAATGAAACACTGGTTTTAATACCGATACTCTGTTCTTCCATGCTTAGGATTTGTAGAATATTTATGTTTCTTATTCTTTATGAAAATATATGTTTTGATTATTTGCATATTCAATATACCCATGGCATGGTAAGAAAAACTAATTCTAAATACTTCTGTTCCGATGTTTTGATTTTGCACTCGACGGCGCATACGATTTACGGGAAGACTACAAATCGTCCACCTTGCATACATGAGAGAAGGGACGTTATCACAAATCAGGATTTATTGGTGCGTGTATTGTTATTTCTTTAATGAAAAAATCATGATGAAAAATAATTATCAGGATATTTGACTAAAACGTAGCATTTCTATTGAATGTATAATGTTAATTGCTTCGTACTACAGCAAAAGCACAAACTCATGGTAAATCACTGCGCCGGACCAAATGAGAACCCCTAGAGAAAAGGCTTAAGAAATCATTTCTTTGCCAATATGCCACTATACGTTATGGCGCTAGTCCGACAGGCTCCACGCTTTGTGCCTCAAAACAAATGATGAACATATAAAATACGACTGACGACTAAAAGAGATAAAAAAGAAAGTTCAGCACATGGTGGTTGTAAACATTTTCAATTTCGTTGACTTCTCTGTAGAACCCTATCATCGTCAGCGGATCCAGACTAGCCTAACGTAATCTGTATAGGCGTAGGCCAAAGTGTAGGCTCATATCGCAAAAAAACATTACAATTGAAATGTTTTGTAAGAAATCAATAGAGAAAATAGCCGAATATAGTAAAAAGATTAACTGAATAATTTCTTCGGCATTCTAAATACATATCTAAGGAAAATATTTTTGATCTCCACATTATTTTGTGTATTTTCCCTTAATTTAGGGCACCCCAAATTACAAAAATTTGACATAAATATATCAAAAAGTTATTTTAGCGGTCAGGTATCATCTGAATTACATTATCCAGAGAAAGAGATGATTATCTTTAATAAATTGAGCTTTGAATTTTCATGTTTTACCTTTTTAATTTCATTTGCCACTGGCATTAATCTGAAAACAGGAATTAACACTTGAATTCGGAACCTTTAAAAATCAATAGTTTTAGATATGGGGCACTAAATTCGATACCATATTCGGTTTTTTCGTTACAAAATGACCCCAATAGTATTACCTTCACCGTTCAAACCCTGTTATTATTAGTTGTATTATTTGTATACTTTGTAAGGCCTATATTATTATTATAGTAATTACTTTGGGTCTCGGCCCAAATTTGCTATTCGACAAGTTATCGCCGCATTGCAGACGCTTTGCATGCAACGACTTCAATAATTTGTTGCTAGGTTACAGGAGCTGTATAAATTAAACCAAGCTTTTTAAAGTTGTTAAGCCTATGAATGGAATCAAATTAAATTCGTATAAAATTTGGTCAATCGACAACCCCCCCCCCCCCCCTCCAACCCCAACCTGTTCGCGCTTGCGGCAGAACAAATAACTCGCCGGACCAAATGACAACTCCAGAGAAAAGGCTTAAGAAATAATTTCTTTGCTAATATGCCACTATACATTATGACACTTGACCTACGTCCACGTTTTGTTCCTCAAAGCAAATGATGAACATATAAAATACGACTGACGACTAAAACAGATAAAAAGGAAGAACAAATTGGAACTAATTTGTCTTGAAACAGATCATTGTGGCGGGTGCTTTAGTGTTTTTGATATACAGCGAGCGTGCGTGCGCGTAAACGCCTGCAGAATTTGAATATGCCGCGGTGTGAGAGGTACTCTAACGCAGCTGGCCTGGTCGTTTATTTAAAAAAAAACATTCGATTTAAGCGTTTAATGCGTGCGCAACACTAACGCTAGTTTAAATGTACCTTACGATCTATGCATAATGCACTGCAGACTAATAGGATTCCTACGACCTTTTTTTTATATTTGTTTTAGATATATTTTTATTTTTCTTGACGTCAGGATGTCCTGTAAGTATGCATGATTTTCACATTTCTTTAGTTCAGCACATAGTGGTTGTAAACATTTTCAATTTCGTTGACTTCTCTGTAGAACCCTATCATCGTCAGCGTATCCAGACTAGCCTAACGTAATCTGTATGGGCGTAGGCCTAAGTGTAGGCTCATATCGCAAAAGAACATTAAAATTACAATGTTCTGTAAGAAATCAATAGAATAAATAGCCGAATATAGTATGAAAAGATAACTGATTAAAATC
>JAIGNY010004279.1:252500-267496 GCA_020152595.1 Chiridota heheva
ATTTGTAGATCAAAAATTGACAATTTTTGTGCCTATAAATATTTTTTTTAATGTTTACCGATAATTTTCGGACTGATGAAAATTTAGAATTTTCCTAGTCAAAATACCTTTAAAATATGTCAGTCGGAAAGTGCCCCGAAAATCTTGTGCTACCCCCTCTCCACCCCTTACACACGCACCCCTGTCTAAGGTTCACGGAGAATTACGAAAAACACGCCTTTCCCTTTGAAACAAAAATAATGATAAGGGCGCTAAAGGTAGAGGTAAGGAGGGGTAAGGGATAGGTGACGAGAGAGGTAAGGGAAAATTTACCCCACGGTATCGCTTTTTGCCCACTCTTCCTCAGAAAATTTTGTACAGGCGACATATTTTGTCCGATGTATAGGCATTTTTCGCTTTGTCGCCCCCCCCTTCCCCTCCTACTGTCCTATGAGTGAGTGAGTAGAATGTCATCGTGGGGAATCTGGAGAATAATACATGTTGAAATTTCCTTAATTTTTGTTACTTTGCTTAACTTTCCAGGACGAATTTTTAAAGCCGCTCTACATTTTGGTCCCTGATTCCCTCAAATTGGGCCCGAAGACGAGCAGGGGTGGCGGAGTGGGAACAATTAAGATGTTTCCGATTGTTTCAATTAACTGTACATTTCATCATCAAATTTCTCAATAAAAGGTTGACGTTGGAATAGGCTGGAGGCATTTAGCAGGTTTTCTTATTACAGAAGTGGCACCTCCACGTTTTCAACAAAGAAGCGTGAAGATGAAGTAGTCATCATCCATCTGACCAAGAAGGACTACGCTAAGTTCAAGGTTAATGAATTATGCTTTAGCTTCATACTACGGCGATTTATATGGGAGATATCCCCTCCCCGCCCTCCCATCCCTACTTTAAACCCCAACATGCATACATCGCCTACAGATCATGTAAAAAAGTTGGGCTTCCGGGGCCTCGCCCCCTAGATTTAAGACATATTACAGCAATTTTCTGCTATCAAAATCACGAGAACGTATACGGCTTCCAGGGTCCGGTGTAACCGACCGGCTTCGCCCCTATGCATGATTTGACACAATTTCAAAAATGTTTTGCTACCAAAATCACGAGAAGCGCAGGTCTTCGCCCCTAGGTTTGACACAATTTTAAGCAATTTTCTGCTATCAAATCACAGGAAACGTAGGGCTACCGGGGCTTCGGACCGACCAGGACTTCTCCCTAAATTTCACACAATTGTATAAGAAATATTTTTGCTATGAAAAGCGCAGTGCTCCACCCTGGATTTGACATCAGTTTAAACAATTTTCTGTTATCGAAATCACGAGAAATGCATAACTTCCAGGGGCTTCGCCCCATGACTGCTACCAGGACTTCGCCCCATGACTGCTACCAGGACTTCGCCCCTAGATTTGAAACACTGATTTAAAGCAAGTTTCTGCTACCAAAATAACGAGAAACGTAAGGCTTCACTCATGGATTTAATACGATTTTAAAGCAATTTTTGGCTCCCAAATAACAAGGAACAGGGTTTCCCGGGTCCTTATAACGACTGCCTATAAGCAGATAAGAGAAATAATGACTTCAAATTTAACAAACTCGATGAATTTATCTAAACGCTACATACCAATTAGTGTCGTAGGAGCGGAAGGGGGTGGGGGTGGGTAGGGCCTCAATGATTGTATTGGAGGCCTAGTATCATTTCCCCAAAATATTGAAGGTCTAACGAATTGATTTCAGTCACCCATGGCATCTTTTCTTCTGGAAATTTTCATTTTCGTTTCATTTTCGTAAATTTTGTTTCAATTTTAGGGAAGTTTGTTTCACTTTTGCGAATTTCTCTCAATTTTAGGAAATATTGTTCAATATTTGAAAAACTTTCTTAAATTTTTGGAAAATTTCATTCATTTTTCGGAAGTTTTCTTAATTTTTGGAATTTTATTTTCAAATTGTTTTAAAAATACGTTTGTTTCGTGAAATTTCCTTCATTTTCAGGATATTTTCGAGACATTTTCTCCATTTTCTGGAATTTTACCCCAATTTTCGATAAATGTTCCCAAATTTTACCAAAAGTTCAAATCACTTTACACCCTCCCTCCCTCCCCCTTCAGCCCTTGTTCCTTTCCAAATGGTTGTCAAATATCTTCCTACGCTGCTGACAAGTTAGATCTATGTACCCAAAGTTTTACTCTTATTAGCATTCTTATTTTATTTATTATGTATTTTTTTGGGGGGGAGGGGGGTGGGGTGGGTGGGGAAGAAGGGTGCTAAAACTCCCTTGCCCTCAGTCAAACATTACCCACCACGCTCTTGTGGGCAGCTCAAAGTCTTTCTTTCAATTTCTTTAATAAAGCTCATTTAAAATGACGTGAAAGTCTAACAGTCTAAATCTGCTAGAATTTGATTGTGGTACGATTTGTTGCATGTGCGCTTCATTTTAAACAGAAGAAAAAACTTAATAATGATTGGTTCATGACGATAGAAGTTATTGCAGATCACAAAAGAATCATTCCACACTCGTTATTGCATATGTCTTTATCAATTTGTGTTGTTTTAGGGTGATAGCATATCTCCCATGTATAAAGTGTTATTAGTTCGTAGCGTTTAATTAAATTTGCATCTAATTCATGTTGGGACTGTGATGAGCAGATTGTGCCATGGCGGGGAGAAAGAGGAAACCACCCCTTGCGAATAATTTTCTCCCAGCTTTTCCCTCTTAAAATCATATTAACTTGTTGACATCGAAATTGCATTTACTAAGTTCTTCTTTTGATGTAGGCCAATGGTGGGTTCCAACTGGTAGCGGAAGTCATCGCAGTTCAGATTTCAGTTTTGGCTGCAGAACATGGTGACAATTGCTACATTCGCATCAAAGGTAATGTTTCTTTTTAAATTATTCTAATTAGGGACGCATACATACAGATCCAAATTGGAGAGTGGCCCAACTTAAAATATTCCTTACAACATGTATATGGTCTAAATATTATTGTCAGAAAATAAACCAAATTTCCACCGAGAAGGTGTGAGTTTGTGTGGGAAGGGGAAGGAAGAGTTTCGACCCATGTACTAGATTTCTCCTTGCATGCATGCTTGTATATATGCAGAGTAGAGTATCGGGAGCAAGAGGTGAGGAGGAAACCTCCTAAAACTCACCTGAACCGGCCGGTTTTTTTTATCCGTGTAATGCAGTCTTATCAGGTTCGTGGGTGTAGGGAGCGGATAACATATCCGTGGTTAAAGTATCACCTCCCTAACTTTAAAAATGCAAAATAATAACCACCAACTCTTCTTTTTCGCTTGTTAAATATTTGTAAACTTTACGTTCTTTATACATAAGCAAGGGATGATTAAGAAATAGAAGGGGTGGAGAGGGGTCACTATGTTCAGTCAATATTGTTGTACGGTGGGCTATTCCTTATGGGACGTATACTTACATATGACATTTTCGCGTAGGTGTCGAAAGCATGACCATATCTCCATTCATAATTTAATTCCTAGACTAGAGAGGCATCAACATATTATATTTAAACAAAAATTAACGTGACAGCTGGTTTTTACAATATAGGCTCATATTTGTGGGTAAGTCGGAGAGTGGTATGTGTGTATAGGGGTTTAGGGATATGGTCGTAGAACACCATCTTATTTTCCTACGTCACTCATTTGTTTTAAAACAACTTACATAACAAATTTCTTGATTTCTTGATTTTCGATCAATCTTCTCTTCAGGATCCATGCGGGATGTTTGCTCTACCTCGTTCGTCCTTGCTCAAAAATGCTCCGCAAGCGTCATTCCACGCCTCGACAACCTTAAAACAGTTCCAGACTTCACCACTCCCACAAAGCGGACAATTATCGAGAACACCCTGACTCAACCACGTATTTGCAGGTGGAATGAAGAGGTCGCTGTTGCTCCTGGTGATCAACTTTACATCGTCAGAAATGGAAAAGCTGTCAAGATTGAGAAAACACTCAACCAAAAATTCTCAATCATCCACATGTTGTTTAAATGATCAACGAACAACTTTAAAATATCTCTTCAACCTCGTCAAAATATCATCATCGCATCAACTTTATCATCAAAGAAAATTCCATTTGGAATTCTTAAATATGACCACTGATCAATTTTATCACCAAGAATGGGTGTGTGTGTGGATGAGGAGGGGTGGGGACAATTAAATTTAAAAACAAAGTAAGGCTGGGTTTAATTATCAACCTTTTGGCAGCGTTTTGCATGAAAGTTTCTGTTAAACAAGGGCCCATTTAAATTTCTTTTGAAAATCATCTCCAAACTTCAAAATTATTTTGAAACTTTAAAATTTCTTTAAGAAGTCAACGTATCCATTATCAGATTTCATAATATTGGAACAATTTACCACTTAGCACTTTCCGAAAAAAGTTAAAAGTCAATTACATCTAACAAGTGTGGGTGTGTATCTATAAACGAGAGGAGGGGGAACAATTAAATTTAAAAAGAAAGTAAGTGTGGACTTCAATTATCGATCTATTGACAGTACTATTGGGCGAAATTTGCTGTTAAAAAAGCCTCAATGTAAAATTCCCTTCAAAATCACCTTCAAAATTCAATTTTTTTTTTAAAACGCCAATACATTAATACATTATCAGATTCCAAAAATTTACAACAATTTAGTAGATGACAATATTTGTCCATGTGACCTCAGACAAAATACAAGTTTTGGCTTAAAGTTAAAACTATTTTACGCAGAGCCTAAAGGTACTACGCCGCTTCGCGAGGATATCTACATGTGGAGGTATTTCTCTTATCATGTGACCCATAAACTGCATCTTCCTGCCTTTGATTTTTCACGCATTAGCATAAACCAATGCCATAGAGAACATACCGTCACAATCTCTATTTCATAGCTCTTGTTGTCTCCCATTAATTTTGAATATCACACTTAAACTTCCAAATAAGATTACAAAACTTCAGAGTTTCATTTATAAGCAATCCATCAATTTCTAAGTATATGTACTGACATGATTTCATATGATTACAAAAATTAATCACTGGACAATGTTTGTCCATGTGACGTTCAGGCAAAAACAATTTTTTGCATGAAGTTGTCCATGTATAGTAAAAGTTACTGTTGACACGCCGCTATCCTGCAATTACACCACTACATCAGAGGTCACACCATCACGATCTCTACCTCAACCAGCTGGCTGTCTAGGTTTTCAAAATTGGTATAAATTTTGGTCGTGTGGTATTGTGTCCATGAATCATAATTCTAAATGATAGATCAAGTAGTAACGGGAGGACCATTCAGCAAGGGATCAACCAGAAGCCAGAATCGTTTTGACATCATGTTCGCGCGTGTCTTCTGTCAGTTTATGCACAAATTTAGGGAAGGCCGCACACTTCAAACTGAAGTTTGTGTTAAAGATCAAAACTTCAGTCTCCCACAAAGTACGCCAATCAGGTGTTATTATGATGGACCTCAGAAGTAAGGCCCCAAAACTACAGTAACACTAGACATTCAAGCGTTGGATGACGCTTGGGATAGTCTAAGTAAGTTTGGTTAGAACTTTACATGGGTCGTCTCTTTAAATACGATAAGGGCATTGAATTTGAACAATGAACTTTTCACGCTATTCTTCAACGCTTGGGTGATCTCGTTACCTTATTTACCTCTTTAGAAATCAGCATGAGCGAAGTACGTGTTCGACCTTGTATTTAAAGAAGTCAATAAACATCCGGACATTCATATACCTACTGTGGTGTAGCGGTTATCATACCTGTCTACAGACCACGAGGTCCTGGGTTCAAGCCTGGATTGGGTAGACACGCCAGTGTACCACAACTGGTTATCAAAGGCCGTGGACATTGACTTGGTTGTCGATGTTATGTCTATCCGTACGTCGTACATGTTTCTCGTCCGCGTCGTATTAAGCGTTTCGTGATAGTATTATTACTATCATAGCCGAATACGCAGGCGACGACCCCGTCATTGTAATTGTGTGTTCACTCGTCGTCGTCGCATCTGGACATAAAAACAAATGTAAAGGAGCATCATCAACACATTGAAAAAGGAAACGAAGGCGTGCATGTAAAAATCAAAATTAAGACCAGCAAAGATGAGCTCTTCTTTTTAGCCACAAAGTAATTCGCTGAATCTCGTCAACGTGATCAAAGGAGTTGCAAAAGATTTTTCTTTCCGTAGCTCAAATCAAACATATCATGTACACCAAAGCCATGATTAACTATATAAACGAGAAAGAATGTGAAAAAAAGACCGATACAATTTTAGTACATAGTGATTCCTTTTGAGTCACTATGGTTTACCAACATTAGAAAACAGTGGTACGATGGATTATATCTGTATTCCTGTGTGAGGGTGTAAGATCAAATTGGTTCGATGTAGCAACAGCCGTGAAACAAGGATGCCCCATGTCAGGCTTCTTGCTCATCATTGCACTTGACTGAGTAATGCAACAAACTGTCGATGATTACATGAATAATACAAAAAGGCAATATGCTATATCAATGAACGGACTAGATGTGGATGATTAAATGGACGATTTCACATACTTAGGCGCTACCCTTACTAAGGATGGCGGAACGCTGATTGACACAATGAGAAGAATAGGTGAGGCTAGAAAAACTTTCATTATCTTAAACAACTATGGAGATCAAACAACTACAGCTTAAGGACAACATTTGATATATTTCAAACAAAGATTATATGTCTGTGCTTCTGTATGGATCATGCACATAAAGAATGATTGAGAGCGACAGTAAATGACGATTTGTATATACAGACAAAGATGGTACCGACAACCACAACAATTCGTGGAAGAAGATGGAAGGATTGGACATATTGCACGGAGAGATGCCACCAATGATTTAAGGGTAGCTCCGAACTAGACACTAGATGGGCGAAGAAAACGAAGCAGCATGGAAGCGAATGGTAGAGAATAAGAGAGATGGGGAGCTGGAATGAATTAAGTCAGTAAAGTGATACAAGGCAGAAAGAGATGGATCTTAGTGA
Organism: Chiridota heheva; assembly: GCA_020152595.1. Taxonomy (NCBI): domain Eukaryota; kingdom Metazoa; phylum Echinodermata; class Holothuroidea; order Apodida; family Chiridotidae; genus Chiridota; species Chiridota heheva. The sequence continues at coordinate 259,496 of JAIGNY010004279.1, forward strand.
TTAAGGCCTCAATCTCCACTTGAAGAAAAGTGAGCAATGAGTAAGTGACCCCTTTTAATTTTCACACCGCCATTTACTGGTAGGTAAGAGCCAACAACTCCTTGAACACAATTCACAGAATGCATATCAATATAGAAGACAAAGTCACTGACTTATTTGTTGCGGACTATGGAGTTTGAAGCTTGCGTGAGCAGTTGGGTGAACGGCGCTGTTGAAAAAGTTATCAATGTTCGCGCAAGACTTGCGACGATGTGATCGTCGCTGTCTACCATATGATTGTTTGACGTATAACTGCTATTGAACAATTTGAACTGCGAATTTTATGTCTTGGTGGGAGTATTGCTTTACCCGAACTACTTCTCCAACGAATTCAATATCAATTGGGCTGTCCTGGTTCGGTGACAGGCCTATCAGAGATTCGTACTCATCGGTATAGCGTTGTTGCATTTGATCGCTTTTGTCCTCAAAAATTCCGTCTCTAGTTGATATACTACTCCTCGACGACGTGAAGTACCGTGTAGCTTATGTCTACGACTTTTTTAATTTGCAGCTCACCCATGTCTCGTTCAGAATTTGTTGGTTTACTTATGTATTTCGTCATGTCTCGTTCAGAATTTGTTGGTTTACTCATGTCGTTCGCTGGCATTAGCTGCCGTACAAATCCGCACCCACAAAGCAGCTTTTCTTGACATCGGAATGGGAGTATGGGATGGTACAGATCACGTGGAGGTAACACAATTTAATAGATTAGTCTTTCATTGACGCTCACATCTGATGTGTTTTGAGATTTTATTTTATCGAAATGAGCTACGGGGGTCTTCGCAAAATTAAGTGATCTACCGGTGGAAGCGAGCATATCAGTTTACCTGTTTTTCAATTTGTGAATAGTACGAAGGTACTCATGCCAAAGAAAATCACAGGAATCGACGATGGTTTTCGTCCCACTAGTCTACTTTGTACCTACTTTGTAGTGTACTTTGTACCCTAATTTTGTTAAAATTTGTAAGGGTTTTCGAGAAAACGTTCACATTCAGACTGTGTAGGTGAAAAGAATATTCGTCAATTTCAAACATGTCAGACTCCTGCAAACATTACATCTAGGAGGCAAAGCTGTTACTCCCTGGTCATCCAATCAGACAAAACCTGCAAGCGATTTCATTTCACCGTAGCAACTATGGTTGAATTTGCACCAGAACAGCCATGTTATAGACATTACCGTATTTGTAGTAAATCTGAACTTGCTTTTGGTCAATCCCCATTCCATGGGCATTAACAGCGAATACAAGCTCCCCATTTTGCTCTATTCCTGTCCACACGCCCAATCTGTTTCCAAGTGCGGTCTAACATCCAATTTTTGCCAAGAGATTTCATTGTCATAGGTTTCTTGCGCGGATTCGATTCATATCCCGAAACTCATGCTTACCCATCTCTTCTTGACATCAAAGTCTCCCATCACGATGTTGATGTCTTTTTTGAGTATCTCTCGTTTTACCGACTGTCTATCTGGTTTCACTGATACCAAGCCAGTATGATTTTACCATGCTTTATTTCCTTGAAAAATCTTACCCACCTCGTGCAGGGTTTCAATGAATTTGGCATTTCTTGTCGACAGAACTGAGGGTTTTCAGCTTTTATGGCTTTCTAGATTATTCACGACGTTTATCAAACACCGTCATCCATCTCCCTTCTTTTCAATGGATGTGGTCTTATTTCAATTTGTTACTGACGGTTGTGAAAGTCTATATTACGTGTAGGGGCGTAGGCAATACGATCAACCCTCCTCCTTTCTCAACCGGGGCTGCTACCATCCATTACGGAGTTAAAAGCATACAACTTTCAGTTTCTTATTACTAACATATATGCTTTGTCTTTTCGCTGTTCTTTTCAGAGAGGACAATATAGATTTTTAGGCGAGGATGGAAGGGAGAAGTGTTAGATTTGCGGACGAGAGCTCGATTAGGATCTCAAGTATTTAAGAAAGAGGGAACATTCGGCATAAAACACAGTAGAGGACATTATGCGTTACCGCTTCTTATACTCGCGTACGTTCGTACCAAATTCGGGATGGTTTGGAACCGAGATATCGAGATAGTTTAACGCTCCATTCGAATTGGTATAGGGTCAAGTCAGCTCATTATCAGCGCTTATCCCCGTACAGCTTTCATTCAATGCTGTCTTGGAGGGAGCCTCTCAAACAAACGTACGTCTGAGTAGCGTGGTCTTCTATGCAACGTTTACACCAGGATACCCACGTAAAGGAATTTTATCGAGTATTTTTTTGCCGCCGAGCAAAACTACTTGGCTCTGTGCGACGAATGCATTGGGCATGGTTGCGTTGATGTAATGGTTCTCGGCTTATTACAGCGCCAGAACTATATCAGTTTAACGTGGGTGTAGACTCCTGGTGAGTCTGGTACTGATGACATGCACATGTGCGTGAAACGTTTGTGGCTAGTTTATTTGTGTCGCCAGGATATAAGTGCTTGTGTTCGGAATCTCTCACACAAACTTCATTTTGAGGTGGAAAGGCTTTCGCATCAGGAATAACGTAATGAGCCCTGGCTTCTGGATGAGGTGTTGCAAGTTGCCTCCCTTACAGCTACATGTGTAGCTCAGAATAATGAACTGTGGTCATGGTGCAAACGATCTAGATGTGATATCAATGGAAACAATTAAAAGTAATTCCGATCATATTTCAATTTCCCTACTTTTTTACAGTTTATTCATTTTTAATCTGACAAGCTGATTTTTATTCCATTACGACGTAACATATTTCTAGCTAGAAATCAACAATTATGAATGGTATTCGGGCAGGGAGATGTCATTTTAAATGTCCTTGATCTGGGAGATACCAATATCCATGTAAACAATTTTTACCTCGGAGCGTATGGTTAATCCTTCTTTTCATAAACTTTTTGAATCCAGCGGAGTCCCCGTCTCATTCGCCGACTCCTCTCCTCCATATGCACCCTCTCCTAACGGGCTATAATCGTGGTCCGATATTCAATCCACTGGTCTATTCATTATCAGATATAATAAATAGACATAATATAACACAAAGAAAACATCTACATCTTGATATCAAAATAAATAATGGTATCAACGAAAAATATCTCAATGAAATGTTCTATCAATGGTTAATCCTTCTTTTTCCAGAACATTTTTTAGCCCAAATTATTTCCGATTTCCCTTCCCGCTCCTCCTCCTATGCACCCATCCCTCCCCCTTCTCTCCCCACACACACACCATCGGTTTATTGATATTCAATAACGGACATTATAATGTATTAATATTCATCAAAATCAATTCACAATAGCATCTTTACCAAAATGTATTTATAGCATCCAGCAAACATATATCAATAAAGTGCATTTTGTAGATAGTATTTTGTGCATTTGTTTTGGTTTCGTAGATAGATTTTGTGCATTTGTTTCTTTTCGTGAGGTTATTGTTACGTAAGCTCATACTGAAACAGCAGAACAGAGTGCGAGGAAAAGGGTTAGTTAATTCAAGCTTTGACTATTTGACGTTTTGAAGTAGATAATGTGCATGAGGTGACGGGACTCCTTATTACCCTTCAATCTATAGACCTTTTTATATCTGAACCGGCAACTTCCGTAAATCTAATTTAGATAATGTCACATGGCCGAAATTCACGTGTCTATAATGGACCAATCAAATTCTAGTGGAATGTTTGCTCGTCTGTACAATTTACTAGCGTATGTGGTCAAGTCCATTAAAAATACAAATTTCATTCACTAATTAACAGTGTATGCAAACAAAAATAGGCACTTCACTGAACTATCCAGAGACCTGAATTGTACTGAGCGTAATTTGGTCAGGAGATTCAATACCAAATAGAAAACTTCCGATAAACTGTATCCTCTATATTCACACAAGTTTTCCGATATGCAATATTAGTCGTCTCGTTCACAGATAACAAGGGATATGCTGCCAAAAGTACCCGATACTGCTTTTATATTTTGTGCAATGAGGTCAAGTGTACAATTTCATATCATTACACCCTCCTCAATGAACAACAACGCTTTAGAATTAGAACGATTATTAGTATTATTATTATACAAAATATATATAGCGCCCTATCCAATCAGAAATTGCTCTATGGCGCTTTACAATAAAAAGACAGACAAATTTAAGATTGATTAAGTAAGAGTAAGAGCCCAGGAAGTGATGGTTTATCGGTTGATTTTTATCAATTTTTTTGGCCAATTGTAGGGGAGCTAGTTACCGATGCTCTTAATTTTGCTTATGATACTTTAAATCTTTCTAAAGAAATGGCCCGTAGTGTAATTACTCTCATTCCAAAGCCCCAAAAAGATAAGTTGCTTATTAAGAATTACCGTCCAATCTCCTTATTGAATACGGACTACAAAATAGGGGCTAAAGCCTTGGCCTCTAGGATCAAAAATGTCATCTCTTCTATAATCAACCCAAATCAAACAGGCTTTATAAAAAAATAGGTTCATCGGGGAATATATTCGTTTTATCTTAAATTTAGTCGAACATTGCCAAATCAAAAAGGTCCCTGGTCTTTTATTACTGCTAGATTTCGAAAATGCGTTTGACTGTCTTGAATGGAACTTCATTTTTGATTACTTACTTTATTTTAGATTCAACAACAATTTTATAAGATGGATCCGTGCGTTTTATTCCAATTCTTCAGCTTGTATTATAAATAATGGTTTTTCTTCGCCAGCATTCAAAATTTCAAGAGGAGTCCGCCAAGGCTGCCCTCTCAGTCCTTACATTTTTACCATTTGTATCGAGGCCCTTGTTATCAAGATTAAATCTTCCCGCTTGTTAAAAGGTATTTTTATTGTAGGTATTGAGTGTAAGCTTATTCAATATGCTGATGACACTTGAATTGTACTAGACGGCACTTATGATAGTTTAAAGGCCGCAGTTGACATTCTTAAAGTTTTGGAACTTTCATCAGGTTTGCGTGTAAATTTTGATAAGTCGATTATATTCCCGCTAGGTCCTCTTGCTTCTAAGACACCCCATTTTATAAATAATTTTAATTTTGTATGGACATTAGGTCCTGTAACAGTCTTTGGTATATCTTTGGATAACTGTCACAATAATCTTTTTTGTCTTAACTATCCCCCTAAGCTTTCCCGTTTAAAATAAATTTTAAATCTTTGGTCAGTTTGAGACCTTACTCCTATCGGCAAAATCACAATTTTTAAATCATTAGGTATTTCGCAGTTCGTCTTCTTGTATCAGATTCTCCCTGACCCACCTGTTTCTTTATTAAAGAGTTAGATAATTTATTTTTTCGTTTTGTCTGGGGAGGTAAACCTGATAAGGTTAAGCGCAATACGCTCATTGCCCCTATTAACTTAGGTGGTCTCAGGGCCATTCATATTCATTCTTTTATTCGTAGCTTAAAATGTGTCTGGGTAAGACGGTGTTTTGATAGGGTACATGCAAATTGGAAACTTTTCTTTGACCTTCACTTAAATATGTATGGTAAGGATTTTCTTTTTAAATGCAATTATTACGGTAAAGATATTGTTACTCCTAATTCATTTATTAATGATGTATGCTCTGCTCGGGAACTTTACAATTTTCAGCACGTCAATAACAATTATCAGTCTGAAATTATTTGGAATAATTTCAATATCAAGGTTAATAACAAAATAGTTATTTACAGATTTATGTACAATAGAGGTAATGTAACTATCAATGATTTGCTGTATGACGACTTTAGACCGTAAAGCTTTGTTAATTCTAAACGCATGTATCATTTTGATGATTTCCCGTTCACCTTATTCTATAGTCTCATCTCCGCTATCCCCAGACATTGGAAAAACAATATGCCATTGATTAATCCACCAGTTTTACATGCTAGCCCTTTTGATACGATTCACACCACCCCTTTTCTTTCTAGATGTATTTATAAAAAGTTTGCTAGCTCGTTTATTTCTCCCCCGACTTGCTTGAATAAATGGAGAAGTTCCAATGATGTTGATTCGGATGACGGACAGTGGCGTAAAATTTTCCTTATCCCCTTTACTTCAGTTAAAGAACCCAAAGTTCAGCACTTCCAATATCGTTTCATTTATCGCATCATTGGCACAAACTACCTTCTTCACCGTATGCAAATTAAAGATAATGCTTTGTGTACATTTTGCAATACTTCTGATGAGACTATTGATCATCTTTTTGGGGGATGTTATATTACCTCACGCTTTATACTGGATGTAGAACAGAGTATTTTAGGTGTTCGAGACTTCAAGTCGTACGTTGGCGAAACCGCTATGTATACATCTGTGGTGCACGGTAAAGCTGTTGCCAAGTATAAACGCTTACAGATTATAAATGTACTTAACACACGTTACATTGCATTGTGGTGCGCAAAAGTGCTGCGCATATTTATATACATTTTTTTTCTTCTACGTATGTTTTTTTTTTTCTACGTATTTTTTTTTCTACGTATGTTCTTTTTTTCTACGTATTTTTTTCTACGTATTTTTTAAATTTTATTTATAATTCTGTTTGTATATATATATATATAAGGCTGAGACTATACTTACATTTCTGTTTAAAGATAGATTGATCTAAACTTACATTGATTTAAAGTTATATTGATTTAAAGATAAATATTTAAAGACAAATTCAAAGATTTAATGCTTATAGAAGCATTTTATTATTAAATATATTAATGTTTATATATCACTTGTTATATTTAAAGATATATTTTCTGTTTGTATATTACTTGGATTTTTTATTTTCATTTGTTTCATATCTAATTTGTCAGTCTTTTATTACTATATACTTAAATTACATTTGTTTCTTTTTATTTGTTTTATTTTTAGTGTATATTTTCTTATTATTTTTTTATTTTTTATTCTATTTACTGCACATTCAATTTATATTTTTGTATGACATCCTTTTTTTTATTGGTTTCTTTTCAATCATTCCGTTTTTGATTTATGTTTCTTATTAATATTTTTCTTAATTTTTTGTATTGAAATCTTTTCATTGATTTCATATTCAATTTATATTTTTCTTATAACACTTTTCTTTGTATTGTTTTGTTTTGTTTGTTTATCTAATTCTTATATTTATGTTTCTTACTCTTTTTTCTTCTTTTCATTTTGGCCCAAACGGCCGCCCATACCCAATAGCCCCCTAGACACGTCACTGCTTTCTTTAGTACTATCCACACAAAAATCAAATTCCACGCCAGCCCTTTTTTGAAGGGTGTTCTTATATATTTTATCATTTTTACTATTTCTCCATTCCTACTTTGTCAAATTAATCACGTAGTATTAAATCATATATATTTTTTTCAAAGTATATTAAAATTATTAGTTTGATTTATGAACGTTTGTAATTATTCTAAGAATTTCCGACGAGGGTATCAAAGATGGCGGATTTTTAGCATGTAGATTACAATGCTAGTCCTGTCGTGACTGAGAGCCACAGCAGAAAAAGACTTATTAACTGTATTGTTATTTTGACAGTGATCTGGTGATAGGGCGCTGTTTTTCAAAGTCAACAATGGCGGTTAATCCACGGAAGCTTCGTGTTAGTATGCATATAACTAAATGTATATAAAATATAAGCTGATAAAGATGCCAAATTGTGAACAAATGTGTAAATGATGACAAGTACAGTCTTAAATATCTCCTTAACGGAATAAGATATTTAAATGTTTTCTTCCCCATTTTGTTTCTTCTGAAGTCCTTTCTCAGCAAGATAAACTTGCTTGAGTATTGAACTAATCCTTTAAATCAGATATGGGACACAATGTTCTGACACAATTAAATAAATCTCAAAATGAATGAACTGTTTAATGGTCTCCTTTCAATCAAATACTTAATTGTTGACTCAAATCAGTAAATGTATCGGAATATGTGAAAGGGATAGGTAAATAATAATAAAGTGGATCAAAGCTGCTATTCGTTTGCAAATATATGAATCAACGTGAACACACAGACACACACACACACACACACACTGTAGACAAAA
>JAIGNY010004284.1:0-20000 GCA_020152595.1 Chiridota heheva
TAAACAAAGTTTGGGATGACAAAAAGAAAGTTTTGAATGTAAAAAAAAAACGTTTCGAATGTTAGAAGAAAACGTTTTGAGATGAAAACAAGTCTTGAATGAGACAAATTGTTTTAGTATGTAAAAAAATGGTTAGGTTTAGGTAATTAGGTGAACCCTAACTATAACCCTAAGTCACACTAAGTAACGCTAGTGCCAGTGGCTTTTTATGTCATTTTTTTCAATCCTTTTTTTTTTTTTTCTGCATGCAAAACATTTTCTTTTACATTCAAAATTGTTTTCTTTTTTTTTGCATCCAAAGTGTTTGTTATGGCCCTAATGGGCTTTCGTACTCTTGAAAAAGAGTGTATTCCATTTTCTCAATAAGAAGATGGCCTTTTCATAGGTTTGCTCGTTTATACATCACACATTTACATTTACGCATGGTTTCAAAAGGTATAAAATGTTGGTACGCGTTTATTGAATTAGGAAATCATCAGAAAAGAATTATGATTAACTTGAACAGGTAAACATTCATATCAAAGATTTTCAGTACCATCACGTGCACGGAAAATGTGCTCAAATATTCTTGAGACTCAAGAGCAGTGCCTACCACTTTGTTTTGCTACCAATTTGCATTTCAATCGGTGTTTTGATTGATTTCCGTTCAATAATTCCATAAGAGCGCCAACAATATTTTGTTTTTTTTGTTACGTCGCTTTTATGTTATTATAATAAAGGGCATTTCCAGTTGTACAGAGTAAAACACACATTGTCAGACTTTGATGTTCCTGAATAATTGTAGATATTTCATATTTTTTGTGGAGCAGTGTTGCCTTCTCAAGTAGGAGAGGTAAGTAAATTGTAACTGAATTTCATATTGTGGTAAATATGACTAAAACATCTAGTTTTGTTCCATAAATCCTGCTTCCTGCACAGCTATCATTGCTGTACAATAAACACAGTGATATAACCGGCGTTGTATGATGTATTACTGTACAAAAAGCAGTGCAAATTCAATAAACTCAATAAATGTAGTCTACAGATTTGCAGTTAAATTACGACTAGGCTAGTCTACAACAAATAGTTTCAAGACTTACGGCTAAATACAAGACTGTTTAAATCATTTCTGAATGAATGCGAGAGATGTGATCTATAAAAGCATGTATATATAGCCTCAAAAATATTATTTCCTAAATGTCAGCCATTGAAAATTGTCAGTCTGTTTTTCTTGCTAACATTTGATTCAGAGCATATGCGATATTTCAGGAAAGAGAGAGAGAAAGGGAGTGGGGAGGGGAGTGAGGGGGGTGAAAGGTAAAGGAGGCACTTCCCCCACTTTATTCTAAATTTGTATATTTTCTTACAAAGGTTCAGGTAAGTAAGTCATGTAGACTTATTGCCTTAGTTTTACAGATCATGTCTTAAACACATTAAGCCTTGACTTAAAGTTGTTAATTGATGGGGCACTAACAACATGATCATTCAAACTATTCCAAGTATTGATGATGCGAAAAGCAAAAGTAGATAGGTGTCGTGTTGTCCTGCATCTAGCGTTTTTTTAAACTTCTAAGTGTGACCTCTTGTCCTGGAATCTTATCTTGCTCAAAAAAAGTCTCAAAATGATTGTCTTCCAAACCATGTAAAATTTGTATACACTTGTATCATATTATTTCTGACCCGTCCATACTAATGTGAAGGTATGCCAATAATCCTTAGACAATCACAATACGGAAGATCTAGTATAGAAAGATCTTGTATGGTAATTTTTTGCATCTTAGTGTGATTTCCCCCTTCCCACTTTTGTCTTTGCCCCCCTCACTTTCAGTAGGCAACCCCCCATGATTGAGCGGATAGGATGGAGATTTAAAAGCCCATTGAGAGTAGACATATAGTTTGACATAATCATTATTTCATATGTCAGAACTAAAATAACATTTTTGACCAAGTTTCATACCTCTCGAAGCAATCTAACACAATTTTTGTAATCATTAAAAACTGTAATGCTAGCAGCTAAAATAATCTTCAACCGGTGTCCTTTTTATGACGTCATAGCAGAGTAGACGCTTTTAGAACTATGACGTAATTTGTTTACATTCTCATAATTCTCCACGATGACAGAATGGACACTCGCGCGGCCTTGTAACACACGTGGGTCTGTGGTTAGCTGCGTTGACGACTACGGGAGGTGAAATAGGGTAGAACGGAACTAATTATTCTCCCTACTAAAACCTATGATGAAAAGGTCTAGTTCGGAGTCCTTTTTGTACCAGAATATTATGGATTTGGGATATTTTGTGTTGTTTTCCAAAAAGTATCATATAATGTCTCTCAAATGAGGGTACTTTCGATAGGGAGTCACCACCCCTTTTTTTTTATTTTAGGCCGAAGTGAAGAGGTGTTGTACACCCTCACCAATTTATTCAAATTCTGGAATGGGTCTGTGGTAAAACAGTTCCCATTAAACTGTTTCTGAAGCAGATCTCGTCAAGTTTGGATATGAAAAGTTAAGACCTATCTATTCTCTACTATTTCTGAAATTTGCAACAACTTCCCAGCTTCCTGTTTAGTGATATGGGACCTCTCGAAAATGTTTTTATTATTCTTTTTTTCTGGCTGAACTCGCATACTTATGGAAGCATATGCCAGTAAAAACCTCGGAAGTACGTCGCGTCGTTAATGCTATGGGATCCGCCATTTTGATTTTAGAACATCCTGAAATTTAGGTTATTAATCCAACAGGATGTTGGAATGCTTTGTATTTCTTGATAATATGTCACACATTTCCATAGCTGAATAAAACTTGTTTCCTTTTTGTAAGGGTCAAGGGCATTTTTGTATATGCATGAAAATGTCAAAATATGCTATTAAAACTTTGTGTAACATCATTTTGGAATACAAATTTTAATACAATTTATAATGAAATACATTAAAAGTGTTGTCCCTGTTGGGGAAATAGTTTCATCATGCACAATAATTCACTTATAGATTGAACAAAATGGCAGCCTCCATGTGTCAACTTCAAGCAATAATTAGCTTGAGATAGCAATACGATTTTGACTTGCTGATTTTGGTAGTTGGTCTAGATTCTAATCCTGTTTCATACGAAATAAGGATTGTATCAAATATGCTTTCTTTAGCTACCATCATTCATATGTTGAAGAACGACTGAAAACAATAAAGTAAAATGCTTTCTCCTCCTGATGTCACGAATTAAAATGAATAAAAAACGATTGCATAATTGATTGTAATAAATCAAATTGCTAATTTCATGGTTTATAGCATGTATGCTTTCAATTATGCTTGAGTTGTCGCTACCTGTCCGTAGATTTTTACATGCTACATTGTGAGTCTGATTTTTCTCTAGACACAGTGTAATGTTATTGATAATCAAATTTCCAAGCTTTTGACATCTGACCAGCCTTTGCGAATTTTTCAAGTTGTGATGTGGCAAATTAAAGGTAGTTTATTAAAGTATAAACAAATGAAGTCTTAAAGAGTTATTAAAAGAGTATTAAAATCTGAGCAGATTACTTCTTGAAATTTGATGAATAAAAAAAGAACACTTTTAGTTTTTTCAGTTTTGGCTGATCGAAGTTTGTGATGACTGAGCGGATATCTCATATGATGACTTTTAATAGATTTTAAAGCAAATTACTGCACCTATTGATGTCCTTACACTCTCATAGGCCTGTATACCTTTAATTCTGTAAGTCATTCACTGTTGACTTAAGAACATCTATCCTTAATAATGCATATTACTAATACTACTAACTACTACTACTACTACTACTACTACTACTACTACTACTACTACTACTACTACTACTACTACTACTACTACTACTACTACTACTACTACTACTACTACTGCCTGCTGCTACTACTACTACTACTACTACTACTAATCATAATTATAATTATAATTATAATTATAATTACATTTGTAATTATGATCATAATTATATTTATAATTATGATATATAATTATAATTATATCTATAATTATAATTAAAATAATAATTAAAAATATGATTATGATTATAACTATAATTATGAATATGATTATGATTATAATAATAATGATGATTATGATAATAATAATTATAATAATAGTAATAATAATAATAATAATAATAATAATAATAATAATGATAATCGTAACAATAATAATAATAAAAAATAATAATAATAATAATAATAATAATAATAATAATAATAATAATAATAATAATAATAATAATAATTGTAATAATAATAATAATAATAATAATAATAATAATAATAATAATAATAATAATAATATAATAATGATATTAATAATAATACTAATAATAATGATAATAATAATAATAATAATAATAATAATAATAATAATAATAATAATAATAATAATAATAATAATAATAACAATAATAATAATAATAATAATAATAATAATAATAATAATAATAATAATAATAAAAATAATAATAATAATAATGATAATAATAATAATAATAATAATAATAATAATAATAATAATAATAATAATAATAATAATAATAATAATAATAATAATAATAATAATAATAATAATGATAATAATAATAATAACAATATTGATACTAATAATAATAATAATAAAAATATTAATAATAATAATAATATTAATAATAATAATAATAATAATAATAATAATAATAATAATAATAATAATAATAATAATAATAATAATAATAATAATAATAATAATAATAATAATAATAATAATAATAATAATAATAATAATAATAATAATAATAATAATAATAATAATAATAATAATAATAATAATAATAATAATAATAATAATAATATTGATAATGATAAAGATAATAATAATAACAAAAATTGATTATAGTAATAATAATAATAATAATAATAATAATAATGATAATAATGATAATAATAACAATAAAATCAAAAACGTTTGGGATGAAAAAAGGAAGTTTTGAATGATAAAAGAAAAACGTTTTGAGATGAAAACAGTCTTCAATGAGACAAAATTATTTTAGTATGTAAAAACAAAAACAAAATGGTCAGGGTTAGGTAATTAGGTGAACCCTAACTATAACCCTACGTCACACTAAGTAACGCAAGTGCCAGTGGCTTTTATGCCATTTTTTTGGTTATACTAATTTTTTTGCATTCAAAACATTTTCTTTTACATTCAAAACTCTCTTTTTTTTTTTTTTGCATCCAAAATGTTTTTATGGCCCTAATGGCTCTCGAACCCTTGAAAAAGAGTGTATTCCATTTTCTCAATGGGGAGATGGCCTTTTCATAGGTTTGCTCGTTTATACATCAAACATTTACATTTACGCATGATTTTAAAAGCTATAAAATGTTGGTACGCGTTAATTAGACTAAGAAATCATCAGAAAAGAATGATGATAAACTTGAACGGGTAAACATTCATATCAAAGATTTTCAGTACCATCACGTGCACGGAAAATGTGTTCAAATATTCTTGAGACTCAAGGACAGTGCCCATCACTTTGTTTTGCTAATTAATTTGCATTTCAATCGGTTTTTTGATTGATTTACGTTCAATAATTCCGTAAGAGCGTCAACAATTTTGATTTTGTTTTTACGTCACTCATATGTTATTATAATAAAGGGCATTTCCAGTTGTACAGAGTAAAACACACATTGTCAGACTTTAATGTTCCCGAATAATTGTGGATATTTCATATTTTTTGTGGAGCAGTGTTGCCTTCTCAAGTAGGAGAGGTAAGTAAATTGTAACTGAATTTTATATTGTAGTAAATATGACTAAAACATCTAGTTTTGTTCCATAAATCCTGCTTCCTGCACAGCTATCATTGCTGTACAATAAACACAGTGATAGAACCTGCGTTGTATGATGTATTACTGTACAAAAAGCAGTGCAAATTGCCGCCCATTATAAATATACTATAAACTTAATAAATGTAGTCTACAGATTTGCAGTTAAACTACGACTAGGCTAGTCTACAACAAATAGTTTCAAGAGTTACGGCTAAATACAAGACTGTTTAAATCATTTCTGAATGAATGCGAGAGATGTGATCTATAAAAGCATGTATATATAAGCCTCAAAAATATTATTTCCTTAATGTCAGCCATTGAAAATTGTCAGTCTGTTTTTCTTGCTAACATTTGATTGAGAGCATATGCGATATTTCAGGGAAGAGAGAGAGAAAGGGAGAGGGGGGGGGGTGAAATGTAAAGGAGGCACTTCCCCCACTTTCTTCTAAATTTGTATATTTTCTTACCAAGGTTCAGGTAAGTAAGTCATGTAGACTTGTTGCCTTCCTTCTACAGATCATGTCTTCAACACATTAAGCCTTGACTTAAAACTGTTAATTGATGGGGCACTAACAACATGATCATTCAAACTGTTCCGAGTATTGATGATGCAAAAAGCAAAAGTAGATAGGTGTCAAATGTTGTCCTGCATCTAGCGTTATTTTAATTTCTAAGTGTGACCTCTTTGTCCTGGAATCTTATCTTGCTCAAAAAAGTCTCAAAATGATTGTCTTCAAACCATGTAAAATTTGTATACACTTGTATCATATCCTTTCTGACCCGTCCATACTGATGTGAACTTATGAATAATCAATAGACAATCACATAACAGCCAGATCTAGTATAGAACGATCTTGTATGGTGATTATTTGCATCTTGTGATTCCCCACTTTTGATTTTTTCCCCTCACTTTCAGTGGGCAAATCTCCCAATAATTGGGAGTATATGATGAAGATTCAAAACCCCATTGATAGTAGACAATAGTTTGATATAATCATTAGTTCATATGTTAGAACTGAAATAACATTTTGACCAAGTTTCATACCTCCGAAGCAATCTAAGACAATCAAACTGTAATCATTAAAAACTGTAAGGAAGCAGCTGACCAGAATCTTCAACCAGTGTCTTTTATGACGTCTGGCAGAGTAGACGCTTTTAGAACTTTTTTTTTTTGTAGGCTGAAGTGAAGAGGTGTTGTACACCCTCACCAAATCACTCAAATTCTGGTATGGTCCATGGTAAAACAGTTCCCCAATAAAGTCTTTCAGCAGATTTTTGTCAAGTTTGGATATAAATAGTCAAGACATATATTCTCTACTATTTCTGAAATTTGCAACAACTTTTCAGCTTCCTGTTTAGTAAAAAAGGACCTCTCGAAAATATTTGTATTATACCTTTCCTCTGGCTGAACTCGCAGACTTATGGAAGCATATGCAATGCTATAGGATCCGCCATTTTGTTTTAAAACATCCTGAAAATTATGTTATCAATCCAACAGAATGTTGGAATACTTTGTATTTTTGATAATATATCCCACCTTTCCTAGCTGATTAAAAATTGTTTTCCTTTTGTAAGGGTCAGGACATTTTGTGTATGCTTATAAAATGTCAAAACATGCTGTTAAATCTTTGTGTCACATCATTTTGAATACAAATTTTAATACAATTTATAATGAAATACATTACAATTGTTGTCCCTATTGAGAAATTAGTTTTATCATGCATAAGAATTCAGTTATAGATTGAACAAATGGCAGCCTCCCATGTGTCAACTTTAAACAATGAATAACTTGAGATAGAAATGATTTTGACTTGCACTGATTTTTGGTAGTTGGTCTAGATTCTAATCCTGTATCATACGAAATAAGGATTGTATCAAATATGCTTTCTTCAGCTACCATTATTCATATGTTGAAGAACGACTGAAAACAATATGTAAAATGCTTTTCTCTTCCTGATGTCACGAATTAAAATGAAAACAAAAAGATCGTATAATTGTTTATAATAGATCAATTTATTCAAACTGTTCCAAGTATAGATGATGCGAAATGCAAGAGTAGATAGGTGTCGTGTTGTCCTGCATCTAGCTTTTTTTCTTCAAATTTCCAAGTGTGACCTCTTGTCCTGGAATCTTATCTTGCTCAAAAAGTCTCAAAATGAATACCTTTCCAAACCAGGTAAAAATTTGTACACACTTGTATCATATTATTTCTGACCCGTCCATACTGATGTGAAGGTATGCCGATAATCCTTAGACAATCACATAACGGCAGATCTAGTATAGAACGATCTTGTATGGTGATTATTTGCATCTTAGTGTGATTTTGCCCCCCACACACTTTTGATTTTGCCCCCTCACTTTCAGTGGGCAAACTCCCAATAATTGGGAGGATATGATGAAGATTTAAAACCCCATTGATAGTAGACATATAGTTTGACATAATCATTATTTCATATGTTAGAACTAAAATAACATTTTGACCAAGTTTCATACCTCCCGAAGCAATCTAACACAATTTTTGTAATCATTAAAATCTGTAATGCTAGCAGCTGACAGAATCTTCAACCGGTGTCCTTTTTATGACGTCATAGCAGAGTAGACGCTTTTAGAACTATGACGTAATTTGTTTTTTTAATTTTTGAATGGACACTCGCGCGGGTAACACGTGGGTCTGTGGTTAGTGAAGAGGTGAATTGTAGAACGGAACACTATTAAAACCTATGATGAAAAAGTCAACGGAGTCAAATTTGTGTGTTTTCCAGTACCATAATTCAAATGGTACTTTCGATGAGTCACCACCTTTTTTTAATTTTAGGCCGAGATGAAAACAGTTCCCATTCTGGAATGAAACAGTTCCCAATAAACTGTTTCTGAAGCAGATTTTGTCAAGTTTGGATATAAATAGTCAAGACTTATCTATTCTCTACTATTTCTGAAATTTGCAACAACTTTCCAGCTTCCTGTTTAGTGAATGGGACCTTTCGAAAATATTTTATTATACCTTTCCTCTGGCTGAACTCGCAAACTTATGGGAAGCATATGCCGGTAAACCTCAGTACGTCAGCGTCATTAATGCTATAGGAGCCACGCCATTTTGATTTACAGAACATCCTAAATTTAGGTTATTAATCCAGCAGGATGTTGGAATGCTTTGTATTTCTTGATAATATGTCACACATTTCCCATAGCTGATTAAAACTTGTTTTTCTTTTGTAAGGAGTCAAGGAGCATTTTTGTATATGCATGAAAATGTCAAAACATGCTAATAAGACTTTTTATGTCACATCATTTTGGAATACAAATTTTAATACAATTTATAATAAAATACATTACAATTTATTTGTCCCTGTTGGGAAATTAGTTTCATCATGCAAAGAATTCAGTTATAGATTGAACAAAAATGGCAGCCTCCATGTGTCAACTTTAAACAATAATTAACTTGAGATAGAAATACGATTTTGACTTGCTGATTTTGGTAGTTGGTCTAGATTATAATCCTGTATCATACGAAATAAGGTTATCAAATATCTTTCTTTAGCTACCATCATTCATATGTTGAAGAACGACTGAAAACAATAGGTAAAATGCTCTCTACAGTCTGTACGAATTAAATGAAAACAAAGATCGTATAATTGATTATATTAGATCAGTTGCTAATTTCATGGTTTATAGCATTTATGCTTTCAATTATGCTTGAGTTGTCGCTACCTGTCCATAGATTTTACATGCTACATTGTATAGTCTAGTTTTCTCTGGATAAAAGTAATGTTATTGATAATCAAATTTCCAAGATTTTGACATCTGACCGGCCTTTGTGATGTGGGAAATTAAAGCAGGCCTCCCGGTAAACCTTTAAAACCTTAAAAAACCTTTATTAACAAATTGAGCCTTTATTCCTTTCAAAATAACCTTTAAAACCTTAAAAAACCTTGATTATCAAAGTTAAGTAAGGTAAATGATTCGAGTGTCAAGGTTTTAGCTTTATTGGTAAGTATACACATCCATTTAATAGCATATCTGCTCTCAACACACATTTAAAAAGTAGCAGGTCCAAAATAAAATGTCCAACTTTACGTAAGTAATGGACATTTGGCGCCACCAACTGCCTTTTGCCCCAGAATATGCTCATTGTATGAACATTTATTCCATGAGTTAACCTTTATAAACCTTTTTATTTAAATCCAAAACCTTTATTTCAACTTTTCCAACCTTTAAAACAAACCTTTATTTGAAAAAAGAGTCACTGGGAGGCCAGGAAATTAAGGTAGTTTATTAAAGTGTAAACAAATGAATGTAAGAGTTATTGAAAGTATTAAAATCTGAGCAGAGTACTTTAACTGAATTTCAAGAAGAAAAAAAACACTTTTAGTTTTTCAGTTTTGGCCGATCGAAGTTTTGTGTGACTGGGCGGATATCTCATATGATGGCTTTAAATAGATTTTAAAGCAATTTACTGCACCTATTGATGTCCTACACTCTCATAGGCCTGTATACCTTTAATTTTGTAAGGCATTCACTGACTTATCTGTTCTGCTGCTACTACTGCTGCTGCTGCTGCTACTGCTGCTGCTACTGCTGCTGCTGCTGCTGCTGCTGCTGCTGCCACTGCTGCAACTGCTATGCTACTGCTACTACTGCTGCTGCTGCTGCTGCTGCTGCTGCTGCTACTAATAATAGTAATAAAATAATAGTATTAATAATAGTAATAATAATAATAATATTAATGCAAATAATATTAATAATAAATAATAATAATAATAATAATAATAATAATAATAATAATAATAATAATAATATTAGTATTAATAATAATAATAATATATGGAGTAATAATAATGTAATAAACAAGTGAGAATAATAATGATACAAATAATAATAAAAATAATTATAATTATAATAATTAAATTAACGATAATATCAAAGAGTACTACAAACAATCAAATGGGCACATGTTCACAAGGGCTCATATTTTTAGAGCCTTGAACATTCAAAATGGGAACATTGTGATATTCCATGATATTCCTCAATTTGATTAACTTGTCCACTTTGCATCTACTGGTAGTCGTTAAGTCGTAAAACACAAATGAGGGAAGAAAGGCAGACGTCTGGGTTTGACATGTTAAAGGAGACATGTTAAAGTCTGATACAATCATTATTTCATATGATAGACGACACAAATCTTAAGCAATTACCAGCAATCTATTTCTATCTCAGTAATTCATGTTTGCCAGTTGACACATACGGCTGCCGTTTATGTTCAATTCTGTATTGAAATATCGTGCATGGGAGATATAATTCCTCCGATAGAAATAAGGATGTTAATAACTTATTTCTTACAGTATGTGATTAAAGGTTTCATTCCAAAATGATGTGACACAAAGTTTTAACAGAATGTTTTGTTAATTTCATGTACACAAAATAATTCTTGACTCTTACATAAGAAAACAAATATTATCATAACCTAGAAATCTTGGTAGATTATAAAGGAATTCATAAATAGTTAATTAATTTTCTAGCTTTCTGATTGGCTAATAGGTGGTCTTGAAACAATCAGAGACCAGCAAAATGTACGATTAGGAGAATGATGATGATCAGCACTTTCCATTTATTAATACCCTTATTAAGCATAATAAATGTACATCATCCTAGGTCTCAAATGGCACAGTTTTAGTTTTGTAATTACTCTGTTAGGCTAATCGATGGTCTGGAATACATTCAAGACTAGACTGACCTGTGTGGCAGTATATATGTGCCCCTTGGAAAAATATTGGCCTACATTGGCAAAATAATGAAAAAATATATCCAAGGATATGCAAAGAAATATAAGAAAATGTATAGAGAAGAAATAAATAAACCACAAAATTCTGGCTACAACAATGCAACTCTTATGAGTTTTAATCAGCAGCTCTTGCTTTGATTCGAGAACAATTTTCTAGCAACCTTTCTTAATTAATTTTATAAAAGAAATCAAAATAAGGATTTTCCCTTTATCTACTGAGCCAGAACGAAGTTTGAAAAGCATTGCAAAGTCAAATGATTAAATGCAGTAACGTCGACAAGTGTTATCAAAATATATAAATTGCAGATATTTAACTAACAGTAATAGTAAGGTTACACTATGCATTATATTTTAGGTCTAACGATGCGCCATGTACAATTCGCGCCGCCCATCAGTGTTTCGATTTCAAGTTACAAATCGGACATCCCAAGGCCACCAAGAATACGCAATGTTTTCTTCACCCCATACATATAGTGTACAATTATACATACATTGCACGTACGGAGTTTATTTTCTGAATGAGTGTACAATTATACGCCATTGCACGTACGGAGCCTATTTCGGGAATGTTTTAAGTGGACACAGTTTGTAGATTATTTAAGAAGAATTAGTGCAAGGCACTGCAAGTAGCAATGTCGTAGATGTCAGGGCACAATATTGGCATGCCGTGTGTCTGTGTACGTGTAAACGTAACAGAATATTAGCCTAGCCTATTTTGGTCACAAAACAAATGAATGAGCAGCCAACTAACGTTAGCCCAATTAAACCTAAATTCGACGTTCGCAAACTTTCTTTAAAAGAGGCCTACCAATAATCCTACGTTTATCGTTCAGTACCTTGATCCTACCCTTCACCTGTGGCCGTTTATGCTTTTCAAGATAGCAGTTTTTAACTTTGTTCTGAATGTTCAGAGTGATATAGCCGGTTTCGCGATTCAGTTTTAACTGTCTGTCAAAACTTGATAACTTCCTGTTTAGTAAAAAGGACCTCTCGAAAATATTTGTATTATACCTTTCCTCTGGCTGAACTCGCAGACTTATGGAAGCATATGCAATGCTATAGGATCCGCCATTTTGTTTTTAAAACATCCTGAAAATTATGTTATCAATCCAGTTGGAATACTTTGTATTTTTTGATAATATATCCCACGTTTCCTAGCTGATTAAAAATTGTTTTCCTTTTGTAAGGGTCAAGGACATTTTTGTGTATGCTTATAAAATTTCAAAACATGCTGTTAAATCTTTGTGTCACATCATTTTGGAATACAAATTTTAATACAATTTATAATGAAATACATTACAATTGTTGTCCCTATTGGGAAATTAGTTTTATCATGCACAAGAATTCAGTTATAGATTGAACAAAATGGCAGCCTCCATGTGTCAACTTTAAGCAATGAATAACTTGAGATAGAAATACGATTTTGACTTGCTGATTTTGGTAGTTGGTCTAGATTCTAATCCTGTATCATACGAAATAAGGATTGTATCAAATATGCTTTCTTCAGCTACCATTATTCATATGTTGAAGAACGACTGAAAACAATAAGGTAAAATGCTTTCTCTTCCTGATGTCACGAATTAAAATGAAAACAAAAAGATCGTATAATTGTTTATAATAGATCAATTTGCTAATTTCATGGTTTATAGCATTTATGCTTTCAATTATGCTTGAGTTGTCGCTACCTGTCCATAGATTTTTACATGCTACATTGTGAGTCTGATTTTTCTCTGGATAAAAGTAATGTTATTGATAATCAAATTTCCAAGATATTGACATCTGACCGGCCTTTGTGATGTGGGAAATTAAGGGTAGTTTATTAAAGTATAAACAAATGAATGTCTTCAAGAGTTATTAAAAGAGTATTAAAATCTGAGCAGAGTACTTCTTGAATTTCGAAGAAGAAAAAAACACTTTTAGTTTTTTTCAGTTTTGGCTGATCGAAGTTTGTGATGACTGGGCGGATATCTCATATGATGGCTTTAAATAGATTTTAAAGCAATTTACTGCACCTATTGATGTCCCTACACTCTCATATGCCTGTATACCTTTAATTTTGTAAGGCATTCACTGTTGACTTAAGAACATCTATTCTTAATAATGCATACTACTACTACTACTACTACTACTACTACTACTACTACTACTACTACTACTACTACTACTACTACTACTACTAATAATAATAATAATAATAATAATAATAATACTAATAATAATACTAATAATACTAATAATACTAATAATACTACTACTACTAATAATAATAATAATATTAATAATAATAATAATAATACTAATACTAATAATAATAATAATAATAATAATAATAATAATAATAATAATAATAATAATAATAATAATAATAATAATAATAATAATAATAATAATAATAATAATAATAATAATAATAATAATAATAATAATAATAATAATAATAATAATAAGTAATATTAGTAATAATAATAATAATAATAATAATAATAATAATAACAATAATAATAATAATAATAATGATAATATTAATAATAATAATGATAATAATAATGATGATAATAATAATGATACAAATAATAATACAAATAATTATAATTATAATAATAATTAAATTAATGATAATATCAAAAAGAGTACTACAAACAATCAAATGGGCACATATTCACAAGGGCTCATATTTTCATGAAGCCTTGAGCATTCAAAATGGGAAACGTTGTGATATTTCATGATATTCCTCAATTTAATTAACTTGTCACTTTGCATCTACTGGTAGTCGTTAGAGTCGTAAAACACAAATGAGAAGAAAACTGACGTCTGGGTTTTGACATGTTAAAGGAGACATGTTAAAGTCTGATACGATCATTATTTCATATGATAGACGACACAAATCTTAACCAATTACCAAAAAAAGCAATCTTATTTCTATCTCCATCCATCCATCCATCATCCATCCATGTTCATTTGTAGTAGGCGCCTTTTCCATAGGATACAAAGCGCCCAGAATGCTGCCTCAAAGTTCAGTAAGTAATACATGATTAAAAAAGAAAAGTCTTGAGACGTGTTTTGAACTGTCCAAGTGAACTGGCATGGCGAATGTATGAAGGCAAAGAGTTCCAAACATGGGGTGCTGCAGCTGAAAAAGCCCTAGAACCAGCTTTGGTGTTAGTTCTGGGTTCAGTCAGGAAGTTTTCAGAAGAGGAGCGAAGGGATCGTGCTGGTGTATAAAGTTTCAGACTGTTGGATATGTATTCAGGTGATTGATGTATCAGGGATTTGTAGACAATAAGACATGTTTTGTATAAAATTCGCTGTGACACAGGGAGCCAATGCAATTTGTTGAGCAAGGGTGAGGCATGATCACGACGACGTTTCCTGAAGATAAGCTTAGCAGCTTTATTTTGGAGTTTCTGTAGGCGATTTACATTTTTCATGGTAATACCATTCAAAAGGAAATTACAGTAGTCCAAACGTGATAGGATGAGTGATCGAACAACATAATGACAGGTTTCAACGTCAATGTACCGACGAATCTTGCCAATGTTTCTAATGTGATAATTAATTGTTTTACTAAGTTGTGTCACATGGTTGTCCATTGACATTCTATTATCGAAAGCAACTCCCAGATTTTTAACTGAAGTGACTGGTGAGATGCAAGTATTGCCAAATACAAACTTGAGGTTCTCAAGGGCTTTACTAGCATTTGATGAAGAGATTATGATACACTCTGTTTTGTCCTCATTAAGTTTAAGTTTGTTTGCAATCATCCACTGTTGGATATCTTGCACACAGGAGGTCAGTTTGAATAAAGCACATTCAGCATCGAGTGGAACTTTAGGGTTAAAGGCTAAGAAAATTTGTATATCATCAGCATATACAGATATATGTGATACTCGATCTTGTGCTTCCGAAAGATGTCACCTATTGGGATAGTATAAAGTGTGAATGACAAAAGTCCTAAAACAGAGCCTTGTGGGGTCCCATATTCAAGTAATTCATGTTTGTAGTTGACACATAGAGGCTGCCATTTTGTTCAATTCTGTATTAAAATATCGTGCATAATGATATAATTCCTCCGATAGGGAAATAAGGATTTTAATGTATTTCTTATGTGATTAAAGGTTTCATTCCAAAATGATGTGACACAAAGTTTTAACAGAATGTTTTGTTAATTTCATGTGCACACAAAATAATTCTTGACTCTTACATAAGAAAACAAATATTATCATAACCTAGAAATCTTGAGGTAGATCATAAAAAATCATAAATAGTTAATTAATTTTCTAGCTTTCTGATTGGCTAATAGGTGGTCTTGAATACAATCGAGACCAACAAGATGTACGTTAGGAGAATGATGGTGACCAACACTTTCCATTTATTAAGACCTTTATTAAGCATAAGAAATGTACATCATCCTAGGTCTCAAATGGCATAGTTTTAGATTTTTAATTACTCTGTGTGGCTAATCGATGGTCTGGAATACATTTAAAACTAGACTGACCTGTGTGGCAGTACATATGTGCCCCTTGGAAAAATATTGGCATACATTGGCAAAATAATGAAAAAATATATCCAAGGATATGCAAAGAAATATTAGAAAATGTATGAGAAAAATAAACCAACCACAAAATTCTAGATACAACAATCACAACTCTTATGAGTTTTAATCAACAGCTCTGGCTTTGAATCGAGAACAATTTTTCATTGCAACCGTTTTTAATTAATTTTATAAAAATTAAAATAAGGATTTGCCACCCTTCATCTACTGACCAGAACAGAAGTTTGAAAAGCATTGCAAAGTCAAATGATTAAATGCAGCAACGTCGACAAGTGTTATCAAAATATCTCAAATTGTAGATATTTAACTAACAGTAATAGTAAGGTTACACTATGCATTATATTTTAGGTCTAACAGTCCGCCATGTACAATTCGCGCCCTTACATCAGCATTGTTCGATTTTTCACGTTACAAAATCGGACATCCTAAGGCCACCAAAAAATTACGCAATATTTTCTTCACACCCCATACATATAGTGTACAATTATACATACATTGCACGTACGGAGTTTATTTCGGGAATGAGTGTACAATTATACATACATTGCACGTACGGAGTTTATTTCGGGAATGTTTTAAGTGGACACAGTTTGTAAATTATTTAAGAAAAATTAGTGAGAGCACTGCAAGTAGCAATGGCGTAGATGTTAGGGTACAATATTGGCATGCCGTGTGTCTGTGTACGTGTAAACGTAACAGAATATTAGCCTAGCCTATTTTGGTCACAAAACAAATGAATGAGCAGCCAACTAACGTTAGCCCAATTAAACCTAAATTCGACGTTCGCAAACTTTCTTCAAAAGAGGCCTAACAATAATCCTACGTTTATCATTCGAGTACCTTGATCCCTACTTCACCTGTGGCTGTTTATACTTTTTCAAGACCTTGATTTTCAACTTTGTTCTGAATGTTCATAGTGATATAGCCGATTTCGCGATTCAGTTTTAACTGTCTGTCAAAACTTGATAACCTATGACCTGCCCATTTTAAAGTATTTCTTTATTGTTGTTCGAAAACAACAATCAGCTTTTTGCGGTCGCACGAAAGTAATATGAAAAAGATGTTTGAGAACTAAGATATGTTTTGTTTCATTAAGTTTGGCGAGTAACTTAATCTGTCTGTCTGTACGGTCAGATCTTCGACTGGTCAGTTGGTCGTCGCAACAAAAAATGAAGAAACTTTTAACTAAATGACATCACAATAAGTATTAGGGGAATATGAAAAGTGATCAAAATAAATTACTCTTTTTCTAGATTTTCACCTAAAAAAATTGATATTTATGAATGGGGATAAAAGCGAGGGTGGCCGGTCTCAAATGGCATTTCATATCGCAGATGACGTCATGGTAGGGCCAGCGGAGCTCGGCTATTGCCTTGGTCTCCTCAAACCCTGCGATGACGTCATCCTTGGTCTCAAAAGGCATTTGAGACCGGCCACCCTCGCATTTATCCCCTAAATACACAGCATTCTAACATCCTGCTGGGCTGATGAAATCATAATCTGCATGTTTTAAAATCAAAATGGCGGCTTCCACAGTACTATTTATTAGTAGAATTAAAGTTTGTAATAATCATAGAAATTGTGTTAGATTCCATAAGGGGGTATGAAACTTGGTCAGAAGATTTGTTATTTTTAATTCTATCATTTTAAATAAGGATTTTGTCAGACTTTATGTCTCCTTT
This sequence comes from Chiridota heheva, assembly GCA_020152595.1. Classification (NCBI taxonomy): domain Eukaryota; kingdom Metazoa; phylum Echinodermata; class Holothuroidea; order Apodida; family Chiridotidae; genus Chiridota; species Chiridota heheva. Next base: position 17,804 of record JAIGNY010004284.1, read on the forward strand.
AAGTTTGACAAGTTTTATTTGATTAATTCATTGAAAATTATTGTGATATTGCTGGGTATGAGGGCGATAATTAAAAAAAGGTAACATGCATGGAATTGCCTACTTGCGTATCACTTTTCCCGACTGACATCTTAAAACGTGAAGAATATGTGTGTGTGGGGTTGGGGTGGAGGAAGTTGTTTAAAAAAAACATGCTTTTAAGAGTTTAACGCCATTCTGAACTCTGACAACTTACGGCATATCGCAAAATTAAAAAATTTTAACAGGCCAATACCATGAATTTTAAATTCCAAATTCATAAACGTCCTAAAAAATATAACCTTGGAGAAATCCTGGATACTACATTAATTGTTCTACTAAATAACATGGTCCCTTTTTTAGTTTAATCAAAACCTGTTTTGTTCCGACTGTCAAAGACTAAGAACATGCTAATAATGTTGGTTGTATAACAATGTATGGTAAGTGTCAATTATTGTCGTTTTTCATGTACTGTATGCAGATTTACGTGGACGTGGCAAGCAATTTGTTATATCCATCATTGCACTTATGAACAAATATTATATAGAAGGGGTAGGGGAAACACCTTTACTAAAACGTTTTTTAGTTCTTACTCTTCTTCTCTTTCTTTATAGAGAAATAATGGCTGAGCAAACAACAGATTGGTGGAGAGAGGTTCCCTGTCATTTCAAATGGAACCTTGAAAAAGACACTACCAAGGATTATGCCACTCTTATAAACAATCTCGAGAGTAAGTTAAGCGATTATCCACCAAACGATACTCGTAGAGGAGCATTGCTATTGTACCGGTCCTACCTCCCGGCGTCAAAGTTTAAGAAATCCGTCAACAGACCTGCGGAAGGTATTGAATTGCTTGACAGCGCTGACGAATTTTTAAACAATTTACAGGATGATGAAGAACGACGCGCGCATAAAATTGTGTCGTTGGCTAATAGGTTATGGATGATTCAGAGTTCAACCAAACGCGTGGAAAAGGAGAAGATACCACTCGAAGAACTGAAGGTTCTGTGGATGGACGAAAAAAACAAAACGAAGGAGTTGTTTGCTCATATCAATGCAATTGAGGCGTTTGCACTAACTCGTCTTGGTCTTTCTAAATACACGAAAGCGGAGAAGTTGTATCGACAGGCTTTGCGATGCTTTCCAGAAAATCCAAAATTGCTTTATGATTTAGGTAGAATCGTAGGACGAATCGCGAGACAAAAGACTGACAGCCGTCTGGAAATTAATTCTGAAATGAAGGAAGAAATCGAGTTGTATGAAAAAGCTCTCGAATTTGACCCCAGTGATGATTCGGTGCGGTGTGACCTGGCACTCGTTTTAATCCGCATGAATAAAAATGACCGCGCAGATGAGATATTAAGTCTTACGAAGGATGACACAAGCTCTGTTATCATAAAGAAAGGGCGAATTTATCGGCAAGGAAGAATGTATGACAAAGCTCTTGAAGTTCTTGAGAGGGGGACGAAGTTTGACCAATCGCGTGGAGAGTTGCATTTACAGAAAGCATTGGTATTCAAATCAAAATCTTGTGAGAGGCAGATCAGTGAGCAGGAAAGACAGCTCCTCAAAGAAGAGGAACTTAAATGTATAGAACTCTGCTTGGAGAAAGAGCCACGTCATTTTTGCGGCCGATTGCGCAAAGCAATAGTATTAAGTAATTTGCGACACAATGCAGAGGCTGATGAGGCTTTCAGAAGGCTGATACGCGACGTACTTGAGGAAGGGGTTCATGATAACATCTTGGAGGCTAAGGCTAACTTCGCTTATTTCCTCGATCTGAAAAGATCTCGAAGTGAAGCAGCAAAAACTTACGAAGAAATTATCGATGAAGCTGTAGCGCATTGTTCTGTGGAAAATGACGATGGAAGCCGCTGTATTCGCATAGGTATCACTAAATGGGTGACACAGGCAAAGAAATATTTGATAAAGTATTATACAAGAGAAAATAAACACGAGCAGGTAAAACAGCTGAAAGAAAGGTTAGGGAAATTTGGCATCTGATAAATTAAACATGAGGCATAAATCTCACAGAAATTTACCAAAAAGGAAGAATATTCAGATATTGATGCGTTAGTTAAGAAATAAAGGTTTAAAGTCGATTTAATACTTACATTCATCCGTCACTACCACTGTTTTTGCCAAAGTTGCAAGGATGAAACCCCGTCGATTTCCATCT
>JAIGNY010004284.1:25000-45000 GCA_020152595.1 Chiridota heheva
ACAAATTCCGAAATCTGGAATTTATATCTGGGCCAGATCTAGCAAGATAAAAAATTAGGCAGATATAATCTAAACTTGATCTGAATTTCCAGATCAAGTTTGATCTGAACAGATCAACTTTGATTTAGGTCAGATATATTATCCAGATCTGGCCAGATCAAGCTTTGTCTTTACCGAGATATAAACTTTATTAAAGCCAGATCTAGACTGTTTGTATGGAGTTGTTCTCATTTCCGACATCTAAATTGGAGACTACTCAACAATTTCTTTCATCATTAATTTCCCAGTCGAAAGTGTCCAGTCGAAAGAGGGCGCATTGATTGATAGATATGGTGGACCGCAAATACACTCTATGTATTTCAAATAAAATTGGTGACGAGTAGGCCTACCATTAATCCTAAAATGATCATATTTTACAAAAGACAGAAAAGTATATTGATAGCGAATATTTCACGAGGCCAAATACATCATTTGAACAGTGAAGACAAAAACACACATACCAGATTTACATTCTGCAAATAAATGATCACTACTTTCAAATGAAGTACCTCCTGATAGTTGTTTTAAGGCCTATTGCTGTTGGTATTCTATTATGTAGAATCTAAACACTTGTAAATATGTAAATAATTATCTAATTCCGAGGTTCTACTTTCATATATTATATATTAGTTTGTACACAACCTTCGGACATTGTAACATATACGCCAGAGAGGCTGATGATTAACAAACAACAAACTAAAACAAATACGTAAATTACGCTCACACAATTGCGTTATTGCCAATCAGTATTTGCTACAATATGTCAGTATGTAATGCGATAAGGTGACATCAGTGTCATTCCGAACAACTCTGACGTCTGCTCTTCTGATAAGGCTTCCAATGTGTGATTTAAAACTCCAATGACATTAAGATACAAGCAACATTAATGTGTAAAATGTGTACAGGAAAATCATGAAATGTCATACGTGTCCCACTGTAGGCATTTTTGAAAGTTGAGGGATAAAATTAATGTTTTTTTCGAATAGTGACGTATGTCCTTTTATGGCATTACTTGAATCGATTAAACTCACCTTTAAATCCGTATAATAGGACTTTAATGAGATATCTCAAATCGATGAATACAAGGAGGTACCGGGGAGGTACAGACTACCTCCTTGGTTTTACGAACAAATGTCATTCCGCACACTGATGAATACGGCATTCGCTACAGTGCCGTAATCTTGTCGCAGTATAAATGCGATGTTCCTATCTTTCATGTCACATTCGCTTGTAGATCTTTTCTAGTTAAAGTAATATCCCATGGAATTTCATTTTGTTATATTTGATGGAGGACATTAAAAGAAACAGAGTGGTGACTTTCGTGGGCGGTAATTGAATGGTTGTCGGTATATGTGTATGACCAATTGTTGAATTTTACTGTATATAATTACTGTTCGTGTTACCAAGATATTAGAGAAGATTGTCAAAAAACTTACCTAGGTGCTTTTCCTCTTCAGAGGTATAAACTTACTATTTTGCCCTACAGTCTAACAATAGAAAGTACATCTAAACATACAAAAGGAATTAACACCAAATTTGTTCAAAACTGCGTTTTCCCACAGTTGTCCAAATTTGCGCGTAATGACGAATGTTTTATTTGTAAATTTAAAATTTAAAATATTTCTAACTAAAAATTGTTTTCTAACTTTTCCATATTTCTGGGGTATGTGCTGACTCGATTAAAGGCATTATTGAATCCTTAAAATGAGCGTTAATGAAAAAAAACGCTTGGTAGGCCTATATTGACGAATGTAGATTTATAAACAAATTTCTTTCCGCATACTGACAAAAAAGACCTTCGCCAGTATGCCGTAACTTTATACCGTACATTATGCAAACAATAACGAGTGTATATTAATACCTAATTGGAATATTACATGTTACAAACCATGAAATTAGCCAAATTCCTCATTAAAATCAATTATAGATTAGTCATTTGACATCTTTTTGAATTTCAAGACTTTTTCATGATGAATTATGCTATTTTTTATTTAAATTTCTGATATCATGAAGAGAAGGCCTGTAAATTCATTGTTTTTCAGTAGGCGCGTTTCCAGGGGGCATGATTGGGCGGTCGCCCCACCCCCACAAAAAACAAAACAAAAACGGACCGACCTTTTCAAATAAGTAGTCGTTGACAAAGGTGATCGAAAACAATATTAGACGTTTTTAGGCAGCCTCTAGTCCACCAAAACGCATAGCTTGAGGGGCTTCTCCCCTCGACCCCACATAGGGGCCCTTCAGTGGGCCCCTTAACCACACGCCAAAAGCGCAAAGCGTATATAGCTGGCACATCCGTCCCTCCCAAAATAAATCCTGGATACGCCCTTGTTTTTCCATCCTTCTGCATACATATTCTTTGAATGTGAGCAGTTCAGTATGACCAAGGGTTTTAAATCTCCATCAAAACACTCAATCATAATTTAGCGAGAGAAAAAAGTCTGAAGATTTTCAGTGACCAAAATTTTAAGCCAAAATGTAAACACTTTGGGCGATCTTCTCTTTCACATCACAGCTTTTTCATACATTTCAAAAATAATTTTAGATTTTATTTTCATACCTTGGAAACTACAAGTTGACTTACTTACTTGACGTAAACCTCCGCATGGTGCATAGATCATCTACAAGGTCCCGCCACTTTGTCCTGTCCCGGGCTTCTACTTCCAAGTGTCCTCAAGTGACTAAACGTTTCCATGCTGTCCGGGATCTTCCTCTTTTGCGTTTCCACTAGGGGTTCAATCTGAAAGCATTGCGGACAACACTGAATGATAGAAAGCAAAATAAGTTAGAAAAATGGTTAAATTAGGGGGTACAGAAGATGCGATATTATTCATCCGGTCATGTATCTATGGTACTGTCCTTTTTCTAAAATATTTGTGTACTTTGTCATGAAAATACTCAACGGAAGAAACAAAATGAACTGAAATACTCTTCATTTTCTACCGTTTTACAAACTTTTGCTTTCTGGGAAGACATTTTTCATGTTCATTGATCCTTAAGCTTCAGAATTCACGACAGTATGCAAATTTACCACGTGACGGGGCAGGGACGTAGTCAGGAAATTGAATGGGGGAGAAAAACTAGTCAATTTTAAACTGTCTGATGCATTGACTGAATGAAGGTCCTTTTTCCTCAATAACTTACAAAACGAATATATACGTAAACAAATGCTAATCCCCCCAACCCCGTTTCCCACCCCTCTTATTTGAATTCTCCTCTAAAATACGTGAATCTTGGAAGTAAACAAACACTTTGAAATGTAAAAGAAAACACGTTTTGAAATGAAAAAGATACATTTGTTAAGTACCAACTGGTACTTCGTGCATATATTTATTTTCCTTCAATGTGCTCATCTAAAGAAGATGAAGCCATTTCCATGTTTCATGCAAACTTAAATCTACGCTCTTTAAACCTTGAATTCAAAGTTTGTAATTGAATGAAGTTTTACAGAAATATGAATGCGAAGTCAAAACATGTATCTAGGTGAAAATATTGGTTGCGATTGGTCCCTAATGCTTGGATCTTTTACAACTTCCGATGCTAAGTTCACCCATCCCTTGTATTTACCCACTCTTATGCGCATGAAGTCCGCTTCATTCATTGGCAAAGTTCCTGACAGTAACTAAGATACCTTCAAGGGTAGATCAATCACCGGAATTGCATTATTTCTTTTTGTCCCCAGAACTACAGTTGTAAAACATTAGGTGACCGTGGCTTTTATCATGCAGGTCCATCCCTTTGGAATGAACTGTCTGCCTCTATTCGTTCAGTTAACAATCTTTGTTTGTTTAAGTCTAAGTTAAAATCATACTTTTTCGTATTGCCTTTGTTTAGTTTTATCTTATTGTGAAACGCATTAGAATGCTTGCAAATTTTTGCGCTATATAAATGTCTTATTATTATTATTATTATTATTATTATTGTTACCGCTTGTTTTGACCAGAGACAACAGCAGTTTCTTTTATTTGAAAAGAAAAACCAAATTGCTAGCCCCAGTATTTACAAAACACAGACGGACACCGGAATTGCATTATTTCTTTTTGTCCCCAAACCATTTATTATCACACATTTTTGTTGTCTGATTCATGAAGGGCGTCACCCATAACTAAAAGGCAAGTTAAACAGGAACCCCGAATCAAAGGCATATTTGCCCCATCTGGTTTTTTTCTTTCATATGCGCTAGTGTTTTATTTTTTTGTGACACATATGAAAATATTCTTTATCTTTTATTTCTTCAAATGTTTGCTATTTGAGAAGACATTTCTTCATGTCCATGGACTTTTGAAATTCACGGCAATATGCAAATTTCCACGTGACGGGAGAAGACACGTAGACAAGAAGTTAAAAGTGTAAGGAATGAAGGGGGGGAGGGTGAAGGGGGAAGGGGGGGGGGGGAACCAGAACTTTGTCAATTTTTAACTGAACTTGACTACTAATCTACGTAAACAAATGAACAATAGCTCACCCCAACCCTGTCATTTTAAATTCTCCTCTCAAACATGTGAATCTTGGAATTAGAAACGTTTTGAAATAAAAAAAGAAAAATATTTATTAAGTCTCAACTGGTATTTCGTCCAGATGCATTATCGTTAAATGTGTTCATCTAAAGAAGATGAAGTCAGTTTTATATGAAGCATGCAAACTTGTTTCGGTTCTCTCCTGAGGCAAGTTCCCCTATCCCTTGGATTTACTTATACTCTTCTGCTCTTATGCGCATTAAATCCGTTTCAGTCATTAACAAAGTTCTTGAAATTAACATAAAACCAAGATATCTCCCAACTGGTATTTGATTCAGAAAGGAATACCCACACAGACTGCCATTGATGCTACCAGTGTTAATCAGTTCAAGGGGTGTTTGGACCAACATTTGAGGTGCAGGTGAGTTACAAGAGCTTATAGCTCTCTCTCTCATCGTAATTCTTCTTCCGACACTGTCTAGTGGTGAGGTGTGGGACACTGTCTAGTGGTGAGGTGTGGGACACTGTCTAGTGGTGAGGTGTGGGACACTGTCTAGTGGTGAGGTGTGGGACACTGTCTAGTGGTGAGGTGTGGGGCACTGTCTAGTGGTGAGGTGTGGGAAACTGTCTAGTGGTGAGGTGTGGGACACTGTCTAGTGGTAAGGTGTGGGAAACTGTCTAGTGGTGAGGTGTGGGACACTGTCTAGTGGTGAGGTGTGGGACACTGTCTAGTGGTGAGGTGTGGGGACACTGTCTAGTGGTGAGGTGTGGGGGCACTGTCTAGTGGCGAGGTGTGGGACAGTCTAGTGGCGAGGTGTGGGACAGTCTAGTGGTGAGGTGTGGGACACTGTCTAGTGGTGAGGTGTGGGGACACTGTCTAGTGGTGAGGTGTGGGGCACTGTCTAGTGGTGAGGTGTGGGACACTGTCTAGTGGTGAGGTGTGGACACTGTCTAGTGGTGAGATGTGGGACACTGTCTAGTGGTGAGGTGTGGAAACAGTCTAGTGGTGAGGTGTGAAGACACTGTCTAGTGGTGAGGTATGGGGACACTTTATAGTGGTGAGGTGTGGGACACTGTCTAGTGGTAAGGTGTGGGACACTGTCTAGTTGTGAGGTGTGGGACACTGTCTAGTGGTGAGGTGTGGGGGCACTTTCTAGTAGTGAGGCGTGGGACACTGTCTAGTGGTGAGGTGTGGGACACTTGTCTTGTGGTGAGGTGTGGGACACTGTCTAGTGGTGAGATGTGGGACACTGTCTAGTGGTGAGGTGTGGGTGGTGAGATGTGGGGCACCTCCTTCCAATAAGGGGGAATTCAAGTTTTGGAGTTGTCTCATTTGTGTAGAAACGACTAAAATCAAGAGTAGTTGTGACATCACATTCCTCAAAAGTCTTTGTGTATTTTGAATTTACCATTGAGATTTTGAGCTAGTCTCAATTGTGTAGAAACGACTGAAAGCAGCCTAGTTGTGACATCACATTCCCCAATAGTCTTAGATTTTGTTATCATTGGATATTTGCATTCTTTAGAAGTGCAGCAGCTCAATAGTTAAGGAGTCATGCTGGTATGCAAACGGCACCAGGTGCAACTCCCATTACGAGCACTGCAAGAAACTTCACTTAATTTTCTCCAATACGCTCAGAGGTGAAATGAGTACCAGCACTGCTGAGGGATTAAAGGAGCATTAGACCGGAAAGTGAGGGCGTATATTTAGGGGCTTCCCAAAATCAAACGCTTATCTGGCACGAAACGGTATAGCAATTTTCTGGTTAATATGAATATTCAAGTGACCTTTATCTGTGAATTATGGAGGCATGAAGTTTAACAATCTCTTGTGGATTATTTTTTTGTTGAAATTTGCACCAAAAAAGCACCCTCACTTTTTGGTCTAGTGATCCTTTACCCTGTGATTGACTGAGATCCCGTCCAGAGGAAATCATATTCCCTCATCTGCTTGCGCCATGGAAACCAGGCACTGGCTATATGGGTCTATAATGACTCATAATAGCTCACTTTAACTACCAAACAGACTGTGATTTACCATTTGAAAAAAATAATTGTAATAGCAAAAAAAGTGTTATTAATTTTCTGTGCGCAATACATTGTGTGTTAACAAATTTAGGATCTGATATCATTTTGCTATGGTAGACTTTCTCCACCAGCCACTTTCTTACAAATTTGTCCAATTCTCCGGCCTAAACGGAGCAAGATATCACAGTACTTCCTTTACAGTTGTGTTTGTCTTTATGTCCTCAATGAAAGATAGACATGTCTGACCAACAAACTTTTTCTTTCAAAATACATTAAATGTGAAGGATTAGGTCAGTGGTCTAGCAAGTCCATCTTATATGAAAGAAGGCATTAAAAGATACAAAATGGTGAAGAAATCATTCCAAAATTCAATTCCATTAAAGCTCTCTCTTATCTGTATAGAAATAACTGGTGCAGTAAGTTTACTATAAAAGGTTGGCATCCTAATTCTCACATTTTTAACAATTGAAATGTATTTTAAAGGAAATTCATTTAACTTTTTTACTATTTGAATTATTTTTCCTCAAACTTTCTTTTGGTGGTATAATTACCCTTACTAGATTCTGATTTACTAGTCTCTCTTACTAGATTCTGATTTACTAGTCTCCCTTACAAGATTATGTTTTACTAGTCTCTCTTACTAAATTCTGTTTTACTAGTCTCCCTTACTAGATTCTGTTTTACTAGTCTCCCTCACTAGATTATAATTTACTAGTCTCCCTTACTAGATTATATTTTACTAGTCTCCCTTACTAGATTCTGATTTACTAGTCTCCCTTAGTAGATTCTGTTTTACTAGTCTCCCTTACTAGATTCGCAGACTTATGGAAGCATATGTCGCTAAAAACCTCGGAAGTACGTCGCGTCGTTAATGCTATGGGATCCGCCATTATGATTTTAGAACATCCTGAAATTTAGGTTATTAATCCAACAGGATGTTGGAATGCTTTGTATTTCTTGATAATATGTCACACATTTCCATAGCTGATTAAAACTTGTTTTCCTTTTGTAACGGTCAAGGGCATTTTTGTATATGCATGAAAATGTCAAAATATGCTATTAAAACTTTGTGTCACATCATTTTGGAATACAAATTTCAATACAGATTATAATGAAATACATTAAAATTGTTGTCCCTGTTGGGGAAATAGTTTCATCACAAGAATTCAGTTATAGATTGAGCAAAATGGCAGCCTCCATGTGTCAACTTCAAGCAATGATTAACTTGAGATAGAAATACGATTTTGACTTGCTGATTTTGGTAGTTGGTCTAGATTCTAATCCTGTATCATACGAAATAAGGATTGTATCAAATATGCTTTCTTTAGCTACCATCATTCATATGTTGAAGAACGACTGAAAACAATAAAGTAAAATGCTTTCTCTTCCTGATGTCACGAATTAAAATGAATAAAAAAAGATTGCATAATTGATTATAATAAATCAAATTGCTAATTTCATGGTTTATAGCATGTATGCTTCCAATTATGCTTGAGTTGTCGCTACCTGTCCGTAGATTTTGACATGCTACAATGTGAGTCTGATTTTTCTCTAGACAAGTGTAATGTTATTGATAATCAAATTTCCAAGCTTTTGACATCTAACCAGCCTTTGCGAATTGTTCAAGTTGTGATGTGGCAAATTAAAGGTAGTTTATTAAAGTATAAACAAATGAAGTCTTAAAGAGTTATTAAAAGAGTATTAAAATCTGAGCAGATTACTTCTTGAAATTTGATGAATAAAAAAAGAACACTTTTAGTTTTTTCAGTTTTGGCTGATCGAAGTTTGTGATGACTGAGCGGATATCTCATATGATGACTTTTAATAGATTTTAAAGCAAATTACTGCACCTATTGATGTCCTTACACTCTCATAGGCCTGTATACCTTTAATTTTGTAAGTCATTCACTGTTGACTTAAGAACATCTATCCTTAATAATGCATATTACTAATACTACTACTACTACTACTACTACTACTACTACTACTACTACTACTACTACTACTACTACTACTACTACTACTACTACTACTACTACTACTACTACTACTACTACTACTGCTACTGCTGCTGCTGCTGCTGCTGCTGCTACTACTACTACTACTACTACTACTACTACTAATAATTATAATTATAATTATAATTACATTTGTAATTATGATCATAATTATATTTATAATTATGATAATAATTGTAATTATAATTATATCTATAATTATAATTAAAATAATAATTATGAATATGATTATGATTATAATAATAATGATGATTATGATAATAATAATTATAATAATAGTAATAATAATAATAATAATAATAATAATAATAATGATAATCATAACAATAATAATAATAATAATAATAATAATAATAATAATAATAATAATAATAATAATAATAATAATAATAATAATAATAATAATAATAATAATAATAATAATAATAATAATAATAATAATAATAATAATAATAATAATAATAATAATAATAATAATAATAATAATAATAATAATAATAATAATAATAATAATAATAATAATAATAATAATAATAATAATAATAATAATAATAATAATAATAATAATAATAATAATAATAATAATAATAATAATAATAATAATAATAATAATAATAATAATAATAATAATAATAATAATAATAATAATAATAATAATAATAATAATAATAATAATAATAATAATAATAATAATAATAATAATAATAATAATAATAATAATAATAATAATAATAATAATAATAATAATAATAATAATAATAATAATAATAATAATAATAATAATAATAATAATAATAATATTGATACTAATAATAATAATAATAAAAAATATTAATAATAATAATAATAATAATAATAATAATAATAATAATAATAATAATAATAATAATAATAATAATAATAATAATAATAATAATAATAATAATAATAATAATAATAATAATAATAATAATAATAATAATAATAATAATAATAATAATAATAATAATAATAATAATAATAATAATAATAATAATAATAATAATAATAATAATAATAATAATAATAATAATAATAATAATAATAATAATAATAATAATAATAATAATAATAATAATAATAATAATAATAATAATAATAATAATAATATAATAATAATAATAATAATAATAATAATAATAATAATAATAATAATAATAATAATAATAATAATAATAATAATAATAATAATAATAATAATAATAATAATAATAATAATAATAATAATAATAATAATAATAATAATAATAATAATAATAATAATAATAATAATAATAATAATAATAATAATAATAATAATAATAATAATAATAATAATAATAATAATAATAATAATAATAATAATAATAATAATAATAATAATAATAATAATAATAATAATAATAATAATAATGATAATATTGATAATGATAAAGATAATAATAATAATAAAATTGATTATAATAATAATAATAATAATAATAATAATAATGATAATAATGATAATAATAACAATAAAATCAAAAAACGTTTGGGATGAAAAAAAGGAAGTTTTGAATGATAAAAGAAAAACGTTTTGAGATGAAAACATAGTCTTCAATGAGACAAAAATTATTTTAGTATGTAAAAACAAAAACAAAATGGTCAGGGTTAGGTAATTAGGTGAACCCTAACTATAACCCTACGTCACACTAAGTAACGCAAGTGCCAGTGGCTTTTTTATGCCATTTTTTTTTGTTATACTAATTTTTTTGCATTCAAAACATTTTCTTTTACATTCAAAACTCTCTTTTTTTTTTTTTGCATCCAAAATGTTTTTATGGCCCTAATGGGCTCTCGAACCCTTGAAAAAAAGAGTGTATTCCATTTTCTCAATGGGGAGATGGCCTTTTCATAGGTTTGCTCGTTTATACATCAAAAAATTACATTTACGCATGATTTTAAAAGCTATAAAATGTTGGTACGCGTTAATTAGACTAAGAAATCATCAGAAAAGAATTATGATAAACTTGAACGGGTAAACATTCATATCAAAGATTTTCAGTACCATCACGTGCACGGAAAATGTGTTCAAATATTCTTGAGACTCAAGGACAGTGCCCATCACTTTGTTTTGCTAATTAATTTGCATTTCAATCGGTTTTTTGATTGATTTACGTTCAATAATTCCGTAAGAGCGCCAACAATTTTGATTTTGTTTTTACGTCACTCATATGTTATTATAATAAAGGGGATTTCCAGTTGTACAGAGTAAAACACACATTGTCAGACTTTAATGTTCCCGAATAATTGTGGATATTTCATATTTTTTGTGGAGCAGTGTTGCCTTCTCAAGTAGGAGAGGTAAGTAAATTGTAATTGAATTTTATATTGTGGTAAATATGACTAAAACATCTAGTTTTGTTCCATAAATCCTGCTTCCTGCACAGCTATCATTGCTGTACAATAAACACAGTGATAGAACCTGCGTTGTATGATGTATTACTGTACAAAAAGCAGTGCAAATTGCCGCCATTATAAATATACTATAAACTTAATAAATGTAGTCTACAGATTTGCAGTTAAACTACGACTAGGCTAGTCTACAACAAATAGTTTCAAGAGTTACGGCTAAATACAAGACTGTTTAAATCATTTCTGAATGAATGCGAGAGATGTGATCTATAAAAGCATGTATATATAGCCTCAAAAATATTATTTCCTTAATGTCAGCCATTGAAAATTGTCAGTCTGTTTTTCTTGCTAACATTTGATTGAGAGCATATGCGATATTTCAGGGAAGAGAGAGAGAAAGGGAGAGAGGGGGGGGTGAAAGGTAAAGGAGGCACTTCCCCCACTTTCTTCTAAATTTGTATATTTTCTTACCAAGGTTCAGGTAAGTAAGTCATGTAGACTTGTTGCCTTCCTTCTACAGATCATGTCTTCAACACATTAAGCCTTGACTTAAAACTGTTAATTGATGGGGCACTAACAACATGATCATTCAAACTGTTCCGAGTATTGATGATGCAAAAAGCAAAAGTAGATAGGTGTCGTGTTGTCCTGCATCTAGCGTTATTTTAATTTCTAAGTGTGACCTCTTGTCCTGGAATCTTATCTTGCTCAAAAAAAGTCTCAAAATGATTGTCTTCCAAACCATGTAAAATTTGTATACACTTGTATCATATCCTTTCTGACCCGTCCATACTGATGTGAACTTATGCGAATAATCCGTAGACAATCACATAACGGCAGATCTAGTATAGAACGATCTTGTATGGTGATTATTTGCATCTTAGCGTGATTCCCCACTTTTGATTTTGCCCCCTCACTTTCAGTGGGCAAATCTCCCAATAATTGGGAGTATATGATGAAGATTCAAAACCCCATTGATAGTAGACATATAGTTTGACATAATCATTAGTTCATATGTTAGAACTGAAATAACATTTTGACCAAGTTTCATACCTCCCGAAGCAATCTAAGACAATCAAACTGTAATCATTAAAAACTGTAAGGCTAGCAGCTGACAGAATCTTCAACCGGTGTCTTTTTATGACGTCATAGCAGAGTAGACGCTTTTAGAATTTTTTTTTTTTTTTTTTGTAGGCCGAAGTGAAGAGGTGTTGTACACCCTCACCAAATCACTCAAATTCTGGTATGGTCCATGGTAAAACAGTTCCCCAATAAAGTCTTTCTGAAGCAGATTTTGTCAAGTTTGGATATAAATAGTCAAGACATATATATTCTCTACTATTTCTGAAATTTGCAACAACTTTCCAGCTTCCTGTTTAGTAAAAAGGGACCTCTCGAAAATATTTGTATTATACCTTTCCTCTGGCTGAACTCGCAGACTTATGGAAGCATATGCAATGCTATAGGATCCGCCATTTTGTTTTTAAAACATCCTGAAAATTATGTTATCAATCCAACAGAATGTTGGAATACTTTGTATTTTTTGATAATATATCCCACGTTTCCTAGCTGATTAAAAATTGTTTTCCTTTTGTAAGGGTCAAGGACATTTTTGTGTATGCTTATAAAATGTCAAAACATGCTGTTAAATCTTTGTGTCACATCATTTTGGAATACAAATTTTAATACAATTTATAATGAAATACATTACAATTGTTGTCCCTGTTGGGAAATTAGTTTCATCATGCACAAGAATTCAGTTATAGATTGAACAAAATGGCAGCCTCCATGTGTCAACTTTAAGCAATGAATAACTTGAGATAGAAATACGATTTTGACTTGCTGATTTTGGTAGTTGGTCTAGATTCTAATCCTGTATCATACGAAATAAGGATTGTATCAAATATGCTTTCTTTAGCTACCATCATTCATATGTTGAAGAACGACTGAAAACAATAAGGTAAAATGCTTTCTCTTCCTGATGTCACGAATTAAAATGAAAAAAAAAGATCGTATAATTGTTTATAATAGATCAATTTGCTAATTTCATGGTTTATAGCATTTATGCTTTCAATTATGCTTGAGTTGTCGCTACCTGTCCATAGATTTTTACATGCTACATTGTGAGTCTGATTTTTCTCTGGATAAAAGTAATGTTATTGATAATCAAATTTCCAAGATTTTGACATCTGACCGGCCTTTTGATGTGGGAAATTGGTAAATTAAAAGGTAAAAAGTTTATTAAAACCTTTATTATCAAATAAACAAATGAATGTATACACATCCATTTAATAGCATAGTTACACATTTAAAAAGTAGCAGGTCAAAATAAAAGTATTAAAATCAACTGCCTTTTGAGCATTTATTCCATGAGTTAACTTTATAAACCTTTTTATTTTCCAAACCTTTAAAAACCTTTATTTCAACTTTTCCAACCTTTAAACAAATTTGAAAAAAAAAAACAGGCCTGAATTTTAGTTTTTTTTATAAACAAATGAATGTTTAAAGAGTTATCAAAAAGAGTATTAAAATCTGAGCAGATTACTTCTTTTCGAAAAAGAAGAAAACACTTTTAGTTTTTCAGTTTTCGCTGATGAGTTTGTGATGACTGGGGATATCTCATATGATGGCTTTTAATAGATTTTAAAGCAAATTACTGCATCTATTGATGTCCCTACACTCTCATAGGCCTGTATACCTTTAATTTTGTAAGGCATTCACTGTTGACTTAAGAACATCTATCCTTAATAATGCATACTACTACTACTACTAACTACTACTACTACTGCTGCTGCTGCTGCTGCTGCTGCTGCTGCTGCTGCTGGTGCTGCTGCTGTTGTTGCTGCTGCTGCTGCTGCTACTGCTACTACTACTACTACTAATCATAATATCATAATTATAAATATAATTATTATTATAATTATAATAATAGTTATAATTATAATTATAACTATAATAATAATTATTATTTTAATTAGAATTATTATTATAATTATCATTATGATTATGATTATGATTATACTAATAATGATGATAATAATAATAATAATGTAATAATAATAATAATAATAATAATAATAATAATAATAATAATAATAATAATAATAATAATAATAATAATAATAATATCTAATAATAATAATAATAATAATAATAATAATAATAATAATAATAATAATAATAATAATAATAATAATAATAATAATAATAATAATAATAATACAAATAATAATACTAATAATAACAATAATATTAATAATAATAATGATAATAATAATGATGATAATAATAATGATACAAATAATAATAAAAATAATTATAATTATAATAATAATTAAATTAATGATAATATCAAAAAGAGTACTACAAACAATCAAATGGGCGCATATTCACAAGGGCTCATATTTTCATGAAGCCTTGAACATTCAAAATGGGAAACGTTGTGATATTTCATGATATTCTCAATTTGATTAACTTGTCACTTTGCATCTACTGGTAGTCGTTAGAGTCGTAAAACACAAATGAGAAGAAAACTGACGTCTGGGTTTTGACATGTTAAAGGAGACATGTTAAAGTCTGATACAATCATTATTTCATATGATAGACGACACAAATCTTAACCAATTACCAAAAAAAGCAATCTTATTTCTATCTCAAGTAATTCATGTTTGTAGTTGACACATAGAGGCTGCCATTTTGTTCAATTCTGTATTGAAATATCGTGCATAATGATATAATTCCTCCGATAGGGAAATAAGGATGTTAATGTATTTCTTACAGTATGTGATTAAAGGTTTCATTCCAAAATGATGTGACACAAAGTTTTAACAGAATGTTTTGTTAATTTCATGTGCACACAAAATAATTCTTGACTCTTACATAAGAAAACAAATATTATTATAACCTAGAAATCTTGAGGTAGATTATAAAGAATTCATAAATAGTTAATTGATTTTCTAGCTTTCTGATTGGCTAATAGGTGGTCTTGAATACAATCGAGACCAGCAAAATGTACGTTAGGAGAATGATGATGATCAACACTTTCCATTTATTAATACCCTTATTAAGCATAAGAAATGTACATCATCCTAGGTCTCAAATGGCATAGTTTTAGATTTTTAATTACTCTGTGTGGCTACTCGATGGTCTGGAATACATTTGAAACCAGACTGACCTGTGTGGCAGTACATATGTGCCCCTTGGAAAAATATTGGCCTACATTGGCAAAATAATGAAAAAATATATCCAAGGATATGCAAAGAAATATAAGAAAATGTATGAGAAAAATAAACCAACCACAAAATTCTAGCTACAACAATCACAACTCTTATGAGTTTTAATCAACAGCTCTGGCTTTGAATCGAGAACAATTTTTCATAGCAACCGTTCTTAATCAATTTTATAAAAATTAAAATAAGGATTTGCCACCCTTCATCTACTGACCAGAACAGAAGTTTGAAAAGCATTGCAAAGTCAAATGATTAAATGCAGCAACGTCGACAAGTGTTATCAAAATATCTCAAATTGTAGATATTTAACTAACAGTAATAGTACGGTTACACTATGCATTATATTTTAGGTCTAACAGTCCGCCATGTACAATTCGCGCCCTTACATCAGCGATGTTCGATTTTTCACGTTACAAAATCGGACATCCCAAGGCCACCAAAAAAATACGCAATATTTTCTTCACCCCATACATATAGTGTACAATTATACATACATTGCACGTACGGAGTTTATTTCTGGAATGAGTGTACAATTATACATACATTGCACGTACGGAGTTTATTTCGGGAATGTTTTAAGTGGACACAGTTTGTAGATTATTTAAGAAGAATTAGTGAGAGCACTGCAAGTAGCAATGTCGTAGATGTCAGGGCACAATATTGGCATGCCGTGTGTCTGTGTACGTGTAAACGTAACAGAATATTAGCCTAGCCTATTTTGGTCACAAAACAAATGAATGAGCAGCCAACTAACGTTAGCCCAATTAAACCTAAATTCGACGTTCGCAAACTTTCTTTAAAAGAGGCCTAACAATAATCCTACGTTTATCATTCGAGTACCTTGATCCCTACTTCACCTGTGGCTGCTTATACTTTTTCAAGACCTTGATTTTCAACTTTGTTTTGAATGTTCAGAGTGATATAGCCGGTTTCGCGATTCAGTTTTAACTGTCTGTCAAAACTTGATAAGCTATGACCTGCCCATTTTAAAGTATTTCTTTATTGTTGTTCGAAAACGACAATCAGCTTCTTGCGGTCGCACGAAAGTAATATGAAAAAGAAGTTTGAGAACAAAGATATGTTTTGCTTCATTAAGTTTGGCGAGTAACTTAATCTGTCTGTACGGTCAGATCTTCGACTGGTCAGTTGTATCGTCGCAACAAAAAATGAAGAAGCTTTTAACTAAATGACGTCACAATAAGTGTTAGGAGAGTATAAAAAGTGATCAAAATAAATTACTTTTTTTCAAGATTTTCACCTAAAAAAATAGATATTTATGAATGGGGATAAAAGCGATGACGTCATGGTAGGGCCAGCGGAGCTCGGCTATTGCCTTGGTCTCCTCAAACCCTGCGATGACGTCATCCTTGGTCTCAAATGGCATTTGAGACCGGCCACCCTCGCATTTATCCCCTAAATACACAGCATTCTAACATCCTGCTGGGCTGATGAAATCATAATCTGCATGTTTTGAAATCAAAATGGCGGCTTCCACAGTACTATTTATTAGTAGAATTAAAGTTTGTAATAATCATAGAAATTGTGTTAGATTCCATAAGGGGGTATGAAACTTGGTCAGAAGATTTGTTATTTTTAATTCTATCATATTAAATAAGGATTATGTCAGACTTTATGTCTCCTTTAAGTTTGACAAGTTTTATTTGATTAATTCATTGAAAATTATTGTGAGATTGCTGGGTATGAGGGCGATAATTGAAAAAAAAGGTAACATGCATGGAATTGCCTATTTGCGTATCACTTTTCCTGACTGACATCTTAAAACGTGAAGAATATGTGTGTGTGTGTGTAGGAGGGGGGGGGGGGCGGAGGAAGTTGTTTAAAAAAAAATGCTTTTAGGAGTTCAACCCCATTCTGAACTCTGACAACTTACGGCATATCGCAAAATCAAAAAATTTTAACAGGCCAATACCATGAATTTTAAAATCCAAATTCATAAACGTCCTAAAAAATATAACCTTGAAGAAATCCTGGGTACTACATTAATTGTTCTACTAAATTACATGGTCCCTTTTTTAGTTTCATCAAAACCTGTTTTGTTCCGACTGTCAAAGACTAAGAACATGCTAATAATATTGGTTGTATAACAATGCATGGTAAGTGTCAACTATTGTCGTTTTTCATGTACTGTATGCAGATTTACGTGGACGTGGCAAGCAATTTGTTATATCCACCATTGCACTTATGAACAAATATTATATAGAAGGAGGGGGGGGGGGGGAACACGCCTTTTACTAAAACGTTTTTTAGTTCTTACTCTTGTTCTCTTTCTTTATAGAGAAATAATGGCTGAGCAAACAACAGATTGGTGGAGAGAGGTTCCCTGTCATTTCAAATGGAACCTTGAAAAAGACACTACCAAGGATTATGCCACTCTTATAAACAATCTCGAGAGTAAGTTAAGCGATTATCCACCAAACGATACTCGTAGAGGAGCATTGCTATTGTACCGGTCCTACCTCCCGGCGTCAAAGTTTAAGAAATCCGTCAACAGACCTGCGGAAGGTATTGAATTGCTTGACAGCGCTGACGAATTTTTAAACAATTTACAGGATGATGAAGAACGACGCGCGCATAAAATTGTGTCGTTGGCTAATAGGTTATGGATGATTCAGAGTTCAACCAAACGCGTGGAAAAGGAGAAGATACCACTTGAAGAACTGAAGGTTCTGTGGATGGATGAAAAAAACAAAACGAAAGAGTTGTTTGCTCATATCAATGCAATTGAGGCGTTTGCACTAGCTCGTCTTGGTCTTTCTAAATACACAAAAGCGGAGAAGTTGTATCGACAGGCTTTGCGATGCTTTCCAGAAAATCCAAAATTGCTTTATGATTTAGGTAGAATCGTAGGACGAATCGCGAGACTAAAGACGGACAGCCGTCTGGAAATTAATTCTGAAATGAAGGAAGAAATCGAGTTGTATGAAAAAGCTCTCGAATTTGACCCCAGTGATGATTCGGTGCGGTGTGACCTGGCACTCGTTTTAATCCGCATGAATAAAAATGACCGCGCAGATGAGATATTAAGTCTTACGAAGGATGACACAAGCTCTGTTATCATAAAGAAAGGGCGAATTTATCGGCAAGGAAGAATGTATGACAAAGCCCTTGAAATTCTTGAGAGGGGGACGAAGTTTGATCAATTGCGTGGAGAGTTGCATTTACAGAAAGCATTGGTATTCAAATCAAAATCTTGTGAGAGGCGGATCAGTGAACAGGAAAGACAGCTTTTCAAAGAAGAGGAACTTAAATGTATAGAACTCTGCTTGGAGAAAGAGCCACGTCATTTTTGCGGCCGATTGCGCAAAGCAATAGTATTTAGTAATTTGCGACGCAATGCAGAGGCTGATGAGGCTTTCAGAAGGCTGATACGCGACGTACTTGAGGAAGGGCTTCATGATAACATCTTGGAGGCTAAGGCTAACTTCGCTTATTTCCTCGATCTGAGAAGATCTCGAAGTGAAGCAGCAAAAAACTACGAAGAAATTATCGATGAAGCTGTAGCGCATTGTTCTGTGGAAAATGAGGATGGAAGCCGCTGCATTCGCATAGGTATCACTCAATGGGTGATAAAGGCAAAGAAATATTTGATAAAGTATTATGCAAGAGAAAATAAACACGAGCAGTTAAAACAGCTGAAAGAAAGATTAGGGAATTTGGCATCTGATGAATTAAACATGAAGCATAAATCTCACAGAATTTTACCAGAAAGGAAGAATATCCAGATATTGATGCGTTAGTTAAGAAATAAAGGATTAAAGTCGATTTAATACTTACATTAATCCGTCACTACCACTGTTTTTGCCAAAGTTGCAAGGATGAAACCCCGTCGATTTCCATCTTAAACACATTCACAAATAGTTTTATAACAATAAACAGATAAAGTTCAGAATTTGATGTTGTGTCCAAACTACCGTACATCGGCAAGTTGGGCAGGGGCGTGTTCAGCTTTTCATTTTTATTAGGGCCTAAGCCGCGACAAACATATTCAAGGGGCCACTGACACAGGTTTAAGATTATGGGCCATAGTTGGGGGCACCCCATCTCCTTCAAATGGTTTCTTTTTCTCGGTTGCATGCTTGTTTCCCAGTTGGGAGGATGAATTAATAATAACACATAAAATCGCCAATTTTCTGGATATTGCCGAAATTGAAGAAAATTTCACGAAAATGTAGGAAATTTTACGAAAAGTGAAGGAATGTCTCAAAAATTGACAAAAATTACCCAAAAAATTCATGGAAATTGAAGCAAATTTGCTGAAAATGAAGAAAAATCTCGAAAATTAACCAGTGCAATTTGTATAACCAAGAAGAATTTCGATTTTTTGTCACCACCGTCAACAGTGAAAGGACCCTTTCTACACCCTTTGCCAAGACAAGTATCAAAAATTGCCCATTGGACGAAATGGTAAAGACCTCTCTATTGCTTTGAAAGTTCTTGAAGGAGGGGGGGGAGGGAAGGGGGAGGGGGCTAGACTTACTTCTCTATCTGAAGGCTTTTGGTTTTTATATTGAAGATTCAGGTCCAAATTTTTTGAAGATTTTTGATCAAAAATGAATGATTTTTGGTCCACAACTAAAGATTTGTGATCCACAATTGAAGATTTTGCGGTCAAAATTAAAAATATTTGGTCCAAAATTGAGGATATTTGGTCCAAAAATAACAATAATTCAGTCAATACGATTAAAACATTGCCAACATCTGTTTTCTGTATGGTTCATTTGATATTTCAGTTAATTATATTAATGGCTTTGACAAAATTAGGGGGCTACTGCATTTATAGGGGGTTAAGCCCCCAATATCCCCCTTGGATACACCAC
>JAIGNY010004284.1:50000-115000 GCA_020152595.1 Chiridota heheva
TGTTTTTCCATCCTTCTGCATACATATTCTTTGAATGTGAGCAGTTCAGTATGACCAAGGGTTTTAAATCTCCATCAAAACACTCAATCATAATTTAGCGAGAGAAAAAAGTCTGAAGATTTTCAGTGACCAAAATTTTAAGCCAAAATGTAAACACTTTTGGCGATCTTCTCTTTCACATCACAGCTTTTTCATACATTTCAAAAATAATTTTAGATTTTATTTTCATACCTTGGAAACTACAAGTTGACTTACTTACTTGACGTAAACCTCCGCGTGGAACATAGATCATCTACAAGGTCCCGCCACTTTGTCCTGTCCCGGGCTTCTACTTCCAAGTGTTCTCAAGTGACTAAACGTTTCCATGCTGTCCGGGATCTTCCTCTTTTGCGTTTCCACTAGGGGTTCAATCTGAAAGCTTTGCGGACAACACTGAATGATAGAAAGCAAAATAAGTTAGAGAAATGGTTAAATTAGGGGGTACAGAAGATGCGATATCATTCATCCGGTCATGTATCTATGGTACTGTCCTTTTTCTAAAATATGTGTGTACTTTGTCATGAAAATACTCAACGGAAGAAACAAAATGAACTGAAATACTCTTCATTTTCTACCGTTTTTCAAACTTTTGTTTTCTGGGAAGACATTTTTCATGTTCATTGATCCTTAAGCTTCAGAATTTACGACAATATGCAAATTTACCACGTGACGGGGGCAGGGACGTAGCCAGAAAATTGAATGGGGGAGGAAAACTGGTCAATTTTAAACTGTCTGATGCATCGACTGGATGAAGGTCCTTTTTCCTCAATAACTTACAAAACGAATATATACGTAAACAAATGCTAATCCCCCCAACCCCCTTTTCCACCCCTCTTGTTTGAATTCTCTTCTAAAATACGTGAATCTTGGAAGTAAACAAACACTTTGAAATGTAAAAGAAAACACGTTTTGAAATGAAAAAGATACATTTGTTAAGGACCAATTGGTACTTTGTGCATATAGTTATTTTTCTTCAATGTGCTCATCTAAAGAAGATGAAGCCATATCCATATTCCATGCAAACTTAAATCTACGCTCTTTAAACCTTGAATTCAAAGTTTGTAATTGAATGAAGTTTTACAGAAATATGAATGCGAAGTCAAACATGTATCTAGGTGAAAATATTGGTTGCGATTGGTCCCTAATGCTTGGATCTTTTACAACTTCCGATGCTAAGTTCACCCATCCCTTGTATTTACCCACTCTTATGCGCATGAACTCCGCTTCATTCATTGGCAAAGTTCCTGACAGTAACTAAGATACCTTCAAGGGTAGATCAATCACCGGAATTGCATTATTTCTTTTTGTCCCCAGAACTACAGTTGTAAAACATTAGGTGACCGTGGCTTTTATCATGCAGGTCCATCCCTTTGGAATGAACTGTCTGCCTCTATTCGTTCAGTTAACAATCTTTGTTTGTTTAAGTCTAAGTTAAAATCATACTTTTTCGTATTGCCTTTGTTTAGTTTTATCTTATTGTGAAACGCATTAGAATGCTTGCAAATTTTTGCGCTATATAAATGTCTTATTATTATTATTATTATTATTGTTACCGCTTGTTTTGACCAGAGACAACAGCAGTTTCTTTTATTTGAAAAGAAAAACCAAATTGCTAGCCCCAGTATTTACAAAACACAGACGGACACCGGAATTGCATTATTTCTTTTTGTCCCCAAACCATTTATTATCACACATTTTTGTTGTCTGATTCATGAAGGGCGTCACCCATAACTAAAAGGCAAGTTAAACAGGAACCCCGAATCAAAGGCATATTTGCCCCATCTGGGTTTTTTTCTTTCATATGCGCTAGTGTTTTATTTTTTTGTGACACATATGGAAATATTCTTTATTTTTATTTCTTCAAATGTTTGCTTTTTGAGAAGACATTTCTTCATGTCCATGGACTTTTGAAATTCACGGCAATATGCAAATTTCCACGTGACGGGAGAAGACACGTAGACAAGAAGTTAAAAGTGTAAGGAATGGGGGGGGGGAGGGAGGGGGAAGGGGAAAGGGGGGGGAACCAGAACTTTGTCAATTTTTAACTGAACTTGACTACTAATATACGTAAACAAATGAACAATAGCTCACCCCAACCCTGTCATTTTAAATTCTCCTCTCAAACATGTGAATCTTGGAATTAGAAACGTTTTGAAATAAAAAAGATAAAATATTTATTAAGTCTCAACTGGTATTTCGTCCAGATGCATTATCGTTAAATGTGTTCATCTAAAGAAGATGAACTCAGTTTTATATAAAGCATGCAAACTTGTTTCGGTTTTCTCCCGAGGCAAGTTCACCTATCCCTTAGATTTACTTATACTCTTCTGCTCTTATGCGCATTAAATCCGTTTCAGTCATTAACAAAGTTCTTGAAATTAACATAAAACCAAGATATCTCCCAACTGGTATTTGATTCAGAAAGGAATACCCACACAGACTGCCATTGATGCTACCAGTGTTAATCAGTTCAAGGGGTGTTTGGACCAACATTTGAGGTGCAGGTGAGTTACAAGAGCTTATAGCTCTCTCTCATCGTAATTCTTCTTCCGACACTGTCTAGTGGTGAGGTGTGGGACACTGTCTAGTGGTGAGGTGTGGGAAACTGTCTAGTGGTGAGGTGTTGGACACTGTCTAGTGGTGAGGTGTGGGACACTGTCTAGTGGTGAGGTGCGGGACACTGTCTAGTGGTGAGGTGTGGGGACACTGTCTAGTGGTGAGGTGTGGGGGCACTGTCTAGTGGTGAGGTGTGGGACAGTCTAGTGGTGAGGTGTGGGACAGTCTAGTGGCGAGGTGTGGGACAGTCTAGTGGCGAGGTGTGGGACAGTCTAGTGGCGAGGTGTGGGACAGTCTAGTGGTGAGGTGTGGGACACTGTCTAGTGGTGAGGTGTGGGACACTGTCTAGTGGTGAGGTGTGGGGCACTGTCTAGTGGTGAGGTGTGGACACTGAGTGGTGAGGTGGGACACTGTCTAGTGGTGAGGTGTGGGACACTGTCTAGTGGTGAGGTGTGGAACACTGTCTAGTGGTGAGGTGTGAAGACACTGTCTAGTGGTGAGGTGTAGGGACACTTTATAGTGGTGAGGTGTGGGACACTGTCTAGTGGTAAGGTGTGGGACACTGTCTAGTTGTGAGGTGTGGGGGCACTTTCTAGTAGTGAGGCGTGGGACACTGTCTAGTGGTGAGGTGTGGGACACTGTCTAGTGGTGAGGTGTGGGACACTGTCTAGTGGTGAGATGTGGGACACTGTCTAGTGGTGAGGTGTGGGGCACTGTCTAGTAGTGAGGTGTGGGGCACCTTCTTCCAATAAGGGGGAATTCAAGTTTTGGAGTTGTCTCATTTGTGTAGAAACGACTAAAATCAAGAGTAGTTGTGACATCACAATCCTCAAAAGTCTTTGTGTATCTTGAGTTTACCTCTGAGATTTTGAGCTACTGTCTTAATTGTGTAGAAACGACTGAAAGCAGCCTAGTTGTGACATCACATTCCCCAAAAGTCTTAAATTTTGTTATCATTGGATATTTGCATTCTTTAGAAGTGCAGCAGCTCAATAGTTAAGGAGTCATGCTGGTATGCAAACGGTACCAGGTGCAACTCCCATTACGAGCACTGCAAGAAACTTCACTTAATTTTCTCCAATACGCTCAGAGGTGAAATGAGTACCAGCACTGCTGAGGGATTAAAGGAGCATTAGACCGGAAAGTGAGGGCGTATATTTAGGGGCTTCCCAAAATCAAATGCTTATCTGGCACGAAACGGTATAGCAATTTTCTGGTTAATATGAATATTCAAGTGACCTTTATCTGTGAGTTATGGTGGCATGAAGTTTAACAATCTCTTGTGGATAATTTTTTTTTTAAATTTGCACAAAAAAAAGCACCCTCACTTTTTGGTCTAGTGATCCTTTACCCTGTGATAGACTGGAATCCCGTCCAGAGGAAATCATATTCCCTCATCTGCTTGCGCCATGGAAACCAGGCACTGGCTATATGGGTCTATAATGACTCATAATAGCTCACTTTAACTACCAAACAGACTGTGATTTACCATTTGAAAAAATAATTGTAATAGCAAAAAAAGTGTTATTAATTTTCTGTGCGCAATACATTGTGTGTTAACAAATTTAGGATCTGATATCATTTTGCTATGGTAGACTTTCTCCACCAGCCACTTTCTTACAAATTTGTCCAATTCTCCGGCCTAAACGGAGCAAGATATCACAGTACTTCCTTTACAGTTGTGTTTGTCTTTATGTCCTCAATGAAAGGTAGACATGTCTGACCAACAAACTTTTTCTTTCAAAATACATTAAATGTGAAGGATTAGGTCAGTGGTCTAGCAAGTCCATCTTATATGAAAGAAGGCATTAAAAGATACAAAATGGTGAAGAAAGCATTCCAAAATTTAATTCCATTAAAGCTCTGTCTTATCTGTATAGAAATGACTGGTGCAGTAAGTTTACTATAAAAGGTTGGCATCCTAATTCTCACATTTTTAACAATTGAAATGTATTTTAAAGGAAATTCATTTAACTTTTTTACTATTTGAATTATTTTTCCTCAAACTTTCTTTGGGTGGTATAATTACCCTTACTAGATTCTGATTTACTAGTCTCTCTTACTAGATTCTGATTTACTAGTCTCCTTACAAGATTCTGTTTTACTAGTCTCTCTTACTAAATTCTGTTTTACTAGTCTCCCTTACTAGATTCTGTTTTACTAGTCTCCCTTACTAGATTCTGATTTACTAGTCTCCCTTACTAGATTCTGTTTTACTAGTCTCCCTTACTAGATTCTGATTTACTAGTCTTCCTTAGTAGATTCTGTTTTACTAGTCTCCCTTACTAGATTATCTTCTACTAGTCTCCCTTACTAAATTCTGTTTTACTATTCTCCCTTAAAAGATTCTGTTTTACTAGTCTCCCTTACTAGATTTTGTTTTACCAGTCTCCCTTACTAGATTCTGATTTACTAGTCTCCCTTACTTAATTCTGTTTTATTAGTCTCTCTTACTAAATTTTGTTTTACAAGTCTCCTTACTAGATTTTGTTTTACAAGTCTCCCTTGCTAAATTCTGTTTTACTAGTCTCCCTTACTAGATTCTGTTTTACTAGTCTCCCTTACTAGATTTTGTTTTACAAGTAACACTTACTAGATTCTGTTTTACTAGTCTCCCTTACTAGATTCTGTTTTACTAGTCTCCTGACACATCCAATGATTTTTAAACCACAAAATCGCAGCACAAAGTATGATAGAATACATAAAGACTTTGAGGAATGTAAGGCTGTTGAATTCACAACTAGTCTTATATCAGTCGTTTCTACACAAATGAAACCAAACATTAAACTTGACTTGCTTGACCCCTGAACTAACCCTTTAATTTATCTCTTATAAAGAAAACAGAAATCAGATGTAAAATAAATGGTTTGGTTTGGTTTGTTGATATTTAAGAATTATTAAAAATAATAAATGAGGAGATGGAAGGTTTATAAGGCAACAGTTAGAGTCATATGTGCCAAGAGGGTGTTAATAAATCATGGTGTAAGAGTAAGGATAGTGAGGAGATGGAAGGTTCGTAAGGGAGATAAGGGGGAAAAGTAAAATGTAGGGGGTAAAAAAAAACTAAAAAAATATCAAATGAGGAGATGGAAGGTTTGTAAGGGAGATAAGGGAGAAAGTAGAATGCGAGGAAATTAAAAAAAAAACTACTTATTAATATTCATGGTATCACCACCAAAACCACTGTGTATCACATATGACTTGAATCCAGTTTATCATTCTTTAGATACCGTGATTACAAGTTAAAAAGAAAAAACTGATGAATCACCTCAAATGTTCAAAGATTTGTAATTTCTCT
Source organism: Chiridota heheva (assembly GCA_020152595.1). Taxonomy (NCBI): domain Eukaryota; kingdom Metazoa; phylum Echinodermata; class Holothuroidea; order Apodida; family Chiridotidae; genus Chiridota; species Chiridota heheva. The sequence goes on from JAIGNY010004284.1 coordinate 55,894, forward strand.
TTAGAATTATTGTGAACAATTTGCTGCTTGTAAACTTTCAGAATTCCGCGATAAAAATTTTACTTGATGCTGTCTAACAATCCGCAAATGTCTTTCCTTGGTGTCTATACATCCCAAACATTAAAGTAATGTTCCCAAGAATTTACAAATTTCACATATATGATAGAGAACTATATATTTATAAAATTGGTGAAAAAAAATATGAATTTTGCATTTAAATGATTTAAGCATGCAGTGGGTTGAATAGTGACCTTCCAGAGTGATGTCATAATTGCAAATCCAAGATACCTATGACATAACAATGTCTACTACAAGGCCACTTTTCAACATGATTTGTCACCAATCGTCCTCTATGATATAAATTTAATAAAACTTCAAGGGAATATATTCTTTCCATATATCACCAGTGTCCGGTCCACTCATAGTAATTATGCTTGCACTTGACTTCCCGCACTGCTGCAGCAACATTCACATTCCTTGAATAGAGTTCTGCCACTAAATTTTCCAGAACACCAGCTTTTCTTCCAAGTTTTGCCAAATCCTTGACATCTTCTTTCTCTTTACTGTTGTGGAGACTTAATTTGAGAGGTTTCCCTTTAACGTATATCCTAGAAGACTATTAAAGAAACAAACTAGTGAAAAATCATGTCGATATCTTATTCCATTGAGGAGTTATTACAAATCAAAGATTTCACCAGTCAGCTGAAAAGTCACCTTCCAGTTTACAGTGTGATGTCATAATTGCAAATCCAAAATAATTATGACATCATGCTGTCCACTACAAGGTCACTTTGAATTTTTGAATTGCAGTAAATCCTAAATGGACTAAGATGTCAATATAGGTTCTTTCACCATTTTCCCTTCCATACTGTAGCCTTCTATATAAAACCTTTATATTAAAGGAGACATAAGAACACATTTTTCTGACCAAGTTTCATACCCCGTTAAGCAATCTAACAGTTTGTAAAAACTTTAATTCTACTATTAAATAGTACTATGGAAGCTGCCACTTTGATTTCAAAACATGCAGATTATGATGTCATCAGCCCAGCAGGATGTTAAATGCTTTGTATTTCTTTATAATCTACCTCAAGATTTCTATGTTACAACAACTTTTTTTGTCTTTTTATGTAAGGGTCAAGGAATTTTTTGTGCACATGAAATCAACAAAACATTCTGTTAAAACTATGTGTCACATCAATTTGGAACAAAAACTTTAATCACATTTATAAAGAAATAAATTGACTTCCTTATGTCCCTATTGGGGAAATTAGGTCATCATGCACAATATTTCAATACAGAATTGAACAAAATGGCAGCCTTCATATGTCAACTTCAAACATGAATAACTTGAAATAGGAATGAGATTGTGACTTGCTGTGTTTGGCAGTTGGTTAAGATTTGTATCCTCTATCATATGAAATAATGATTGTATCAGATTTTATCTCCTTTTAAGATAGTTTTTTCCCCATTTTTTTTTTTAATAGTCCTCTACGCTATAAACAAAATGAAACTTCACAGTAATATTCCTCAATTAATATATTATCATTCTTGTCAGGTCCACTCATAGCTGTTATGCTTGCACTTGACTTCCCGCACCGCTGCAGTAACATTCAGGTTCCTTGAATAGAGTTCTGTCACTAAATTTTGGGAACACCAGCTTTTCTTCCCAGTTTTGTCAAGTCTTCGACATCTTCTATCTCTTCAGTTGTGGAGCACAAACATGAAAAGCAAGTCGTTGGCTCATGGTTCATGAGGGCGGTATTAAACACTCCTTGTTGCGTCTCTTGAAGTAATGTTGCAAGCAGGTGTACGCTGTGAGGAGGATGGGTCCATTCACCTCAAGGGTGTTAATGTCCTGTAAATTGTTACCAACCAGTTGACGCATGGAACCACTTTTGACCTAAATAGGATACAAAATCACGTAATGCAACAACAGTACAGAATACCTATGCTCACTAAAAAGTGAATTAAGGGAAAATAACGATAACGTATACATGTGGATTTTCTGAAAATTGTTATATTTAAATTCAGTTATAAAAAGTTAAAGATTTGCGGACAGGTAGCAACAAGTTGAGGCCAGAAAAATGTAAACCACGGGAATAGCACAATGTTTAAATCAAAGTCGGTTAACGATTGACCATTTTACAGCATTTTTAATCTTAAGGCCGTGTCATAATAAATTATGCAAATTTTGTGACATCACAACAAGAAAACATGAATTTCCTGATGGAAACTTATTGTTTATCAAACCTCCAACAGAGTAATTTGAATTGAAGCAGTTTAATATCACAAACTTACAGCAGTTTTTCATCTTCATTTTGCAGGAGAAAATAGTCTGGTTTTTTTTCAGTGACAGAGACTGAGGTCAAAGTTTAACAAATTACATGAGAGATTTTCAGCTGTCTTCTTTTTATATTTCACAACTTTTAAAATACTTCTTAAATGAATTCTTGAAACTTTGATTAGTCAAATGTTGGAAACTATAAGTGCTTCTTGATGCATATAATTCTGTTTAGAATTTATAGCTCTATCAATCGGCTTTCTTGGAAAGTGCCAGTATCCGCATTCGCCATAAATGACGCTCAGGGTGCTCAACATAAACACAACCAAATTAGTTAAATAATATTGAAAGAGTTCAGGTACAAAACCGTCTTTGATCAATTCTTGTAAGAGTTCATAGTCCCAGCAGATTATACCTGTAATGCAAAACTGTTCCAAACCCCAGCAGAGGAAATGCAAAAACAATGGTTTCTGCAGTATTTGAAAATCTCTAAGGCTCTCTCTTTGCAGCAGTTGTTCAGATGATCAAAGACCATCCCGTTTAGAAAAGTACAATTCAACACATTCAGATAGGTATTGTGGGTTACTCTTGTAAAAAAAAAACAAGCCCTAGTTTATATCAGAGTTGACACCAGAGGGGTGGATTTTCCCCTTGTTCCTAATTATTATCACTTTTTTTTTTTTTTTGGGGTTAAAAAAAAAAAAAAAGGGGGAGGACCTTAAAGTGTTAAAATCATCAGACATCTTAGTTTCCTCATCATCGTGATGTTACTAATGATTGCTTAGCAATTTAGATTTGTTCTAAAATCTGAAAAGTACCTGCCACAGATAACATAATGGGAAAACAGTTTCATGCATGGATCTGTGTTTCTTTCTATTGTACTAGTGTAGTATCATGTGTTGAGGTATTTGTAAGCCTTTGCATTTTACTGGTCAATAATTGGTACTTGAAGAATAACTTGTGAAACTAGGAAGTGAAACATATTTAACAGGGATTGGGATCAACACTGCAGAGCAGAGCAGTAAATATGAAATGTAAAACACAATCAACTATTACTAGATTGGATAATTACATAACATGTGTACAAGTTCCTAAAAATCACATCCTTCCAATTCCCTGCATGTATCTACATAGGTCCAATTGTACATACTGTTACATTCCTAACTAGCAGACGACATAAATGTGTTACTATTACATTGTATATTTCATCACGCTTATCACATGTGCACAATTTGTTTCCATCAACGCAATGATTTTACCATCAAATAAGAGGCCTGTACTGGGTCTGTTTTTTGTTCCTTTTGCCAACTTTCATGGAAGTTTGACAGTATGAGGTGAAGGAAAATGATTCTAAATCAGGTATTTTTTTACCTTTTACAACATTTGTATGTATTTTAAAATTGATTGTATGCCCACGATCATGGCCTAACTTGTACCGCTACCTCCAAAACATATGAAGTAGTTCTGCAAAAATGTCTTTGTTCTGTAAATTAAATTAGGTCGTTCACTTATTGGTGGGATTTCCCCCCCTTATAATTTTTTTAGAGAAGATCTTTTTTTTTTGGAAGGAATCCCACATTCAGCATCTTAATGTAAACACTGGTTTATATATAATTCTTTGCTCAACTGGCACCAGAGCAAATCTCTCAGAACTTGAGTAATGTGATCATGTTTCTTGGTGAGTGTTAAAGGAATACTCCCATGGTTTTTCTGTTTTTCATATATAGAGAAAAATTTTAGAAACAAAATGGTGAAAAACTATGTTAAAATTTGATTCCGTTTAGAAGTTTAGAAATTTTCAGTAAAGTATATTTGAATTTGGATAAAAGTGACTGATTGGCAACATCTGTGATGTCATAGAGACGATTTCAACAAAACTTCTTTTGTATTTCTTTAAAAATGATTTAGATTTTTTTATCATTGTAAATGTGATATACACCTAGAAAAAACTAAATGTTTTCATGTAAATTATATATTCCACCCTATCTCTATAATGAACCAAAAATGCTGTTCAATAATGTAAAAAAATGTGATTGAATTTATAAAAAATACATAAGAACTGTGCTAGAATTGCCTTGACACATCACCAAGCTGAAGGACATATACTGTACGAGGTGTTTTAAGGACATTATTTTACTTTATAAATTGTTAAAACTTCCAAACAGAATAAGATACTAACATAGTTTCTTCACCACTTTGTTTCTACAAATTTTCTCTATCATATATGATATTAGTTGTTGTGCTCCTTAAAATTTCAAACAGTCAGACCCGACCTGATAAATAAGCAGGTCGGGTCAGACTTTTCCTCTTTATTTTCTTTATTCTAAAAACCACAAGTAATTAGAATCAAATTCCCTTATCAATGGCCCCATTGTATTCGTTCTCCTGGTTGAGCAGTTATTCTAAGTAAGATAAGTGGTCTCATTATTTGCTACAGTAAGTTTGTGGTCATAATTTACTAGAACAAATTTTTAAGGAAAAGAACAAGTCATGAAAAATGAAAATCCATGGGAATATTCCTTTAAGAGTCTTGCAGCACTACTCAAATATTCATTGAATCATATGAGACAAAATTTGGTAATATATAACTTGTTAATTCAACTTTAACAGAGTAACATACAGTGGGAAATATAAAAGTGACGGACAAAAATTTGCACAAAAAAAAAAAAAACTACCCAAAGCTCCTAGATGCAAAACCCTCTTACAATAACAGGTAATATACTTATAGACAGGAATCAATTTATACAAAATGTATAAAGAATATATTCTTAAGATAGCTTTAATAGTGGAGAGAAACATAAGATAATATGATGAGTGTGTTTCTGCTGAAAAGAAATGGAAATAAATAAAGCACTGGACAAGTTCACCCTCTTCCCTTACCCTCCCACCCCTACCCCTTAACACCACCCCCAGCAACCTCCTCATCCCTCCCTACATCATTACTTTTCCCATTCAATTTATTGTTCAAAGGATTAGTTCAGTGGTAGAGCATGTCCATCTTACAGTAAAAGAGAACTTGAAAATAAACAAAATGGTGAAGAAAGCATTAAAATCTTATTCCGTTACAGAAAGTTTAAAGCTCTGTCTTACCTGTGTAGAAATGACTGGTGTAGTAAGTCTACTATGGAAAGTTGGCGTCTTCATCCTCACATTCTAACAATTGCTAATGTATTTTAAAGAAATTTTTTTTCTTTCTTTTTACTATTTAAATTGTTTTTCCTCAAACTTTCTTCAGGTGATAAATACCATTCCTAGATTCAGTTTTTCAGCCAAAAAATCGCACGACAAAATATGATAGAATACATAAAGACTTTGAGGAATCTGAGGCTATGACATCACTACTAGTCTGATTTCAGTTGTTTATACACAAATGATACCAAACTTTAAACTTAAATATCTCCTTACTGGAATGAGATATTTGAATGTCTTCTGCACTATTTTGTTTCTTTTGAAGCCCTTTTTTATGAGATAGACTTACTTGACCCATAAACTAATCCTTTGACTAGACATTGCACACCATACAAATCCACTCACCATTGATACCAAACCTTCCACACCTCTGTCCCACATGCCATCCCACCCTCTGTCCCCAATGCACATGTCTTAGATCTTCAAAACACTGCAAAATGGTCAATTTCTAACTAATTTTAATGACATTTTTTTCTACATTTTTGTTTTGTAATAGATTTTAAAGAAAGCTAATGTTACTTGTATACAACTTTAATAGATATCTTTTCTGAAGTATTTTGGAGAGGGTTGCAATTACTTAATTTTAGCCATTTTTCTGCACTGAACCATAATAAAGGTTTGCCACCTCTGGGTGACCAATCTAAACACTGCACTGCCTAGTGGATCTCTGTTGAATTATCCTTCCTCATATTACGACCCCAGATCATCTGAATCTAAACTTCCATTCCAGAAATCAACTTACCTTGCAACTTTTAAGAGTGGCACCCTCAAAACAAACTGGTGACAAGATTGTGGGAGGAATACCGGCTTGTATTCCGACACCAGCCACCATATTACGGTAGTTTAACAGGAAGTTGTACAAGGCTTGCATGTCTGGTCCCTGGACAAGAACCAAACTTTGAGGCCGGTTGTCCCACTTTAGAATGGTATCATTTTTGCTGAGTAAAGGACAACAAAAGTTAAGGATCCTATTTTTGTCTAAGTTTATGTGTATTTTAACTTCTATTTACCTTCAAGATCTATGGACAGGCAGTAACAACTTGAGCTTAGTTGGAAGAAAATATGCTATAAATTATGAAAATAGCCAAATTGACCTTTATACAGCATTTTGCATTTAAATTGAAATGCAGGTAAATTATACAAATTTGAGAGGCACCTTCACCAGAAGTCAGGTAGCTCAGTTGGAAGAGTGGACAACTGAGATATTGGAGATACTGGGATCAAGCCCCGGTCTGGTTCAACCCGTTTTTCCTCAGCTATGCAGACAGATGCGCTGATCATTAAAGCAGAAGGGCATCGTTTGCAGCTCCTGCTCCCCATTCAGCTGTTGAGAGAAGTGGCAATGGTTGAATGGCGCTCGCCGTCTTTTAGAGGGGACGTTAAGCCCTTGGTCGCAATGGTAGGACAAAAAGATAAGAGAGAAAATGCGGTGTTCATTCACTTCCCTGAGCTATGAATGATGTGCCGTTTAGGCAATTCTCCCCTATTCTAAAGCACCGATGTTTGTAAAGCCCTTTTGAATATACTTATATAGAAAAGGTACTATATAAAATAATTACTATTCTAATCAATTCAATTTGAAAGGAGGTATGAGATTACCATAGCTATAAGAGGAAGGAGGTAGTTATCAGTGGCGTACTTATCAGCCAAAAAGTGTGAATCTGGCCTTGACTTTAAATGTCAACGTCCATAAAGCTGGGTGTCCAAGGACCATGCAAACATTACTTCTGGAATAGTGGGGGTACAGACTATTCCCATCTCCCCTCTTGTTATGCCATAGAGTAATATGTAAGAGAAAATTACCCCAACCCCTCCTTTCCGAAATTTGAATATCAATTTGCGTTCAATTGCATGAAAAATCATTTGACCAAATAGACTGTTTCCCCTCTCCTTGCTGGTTCCACCATTTTAGCTATAGGGTGAGAGTAATATATAAAAGTAAAAGGAAATCACCCTGAACAGCTTTTGATATTGATGACTTATCAACATTTCTTGAAAAATAAGTTAACCAAATCCCTGTTCCTTTACCAAAAATTATAATATAACTTTGTTTCAATTGGAATACACAAAATAGACCATTCCCCTTTCCTCTCTGGTTCCACTATTTGCAGCTATAGGAAGAGAGTAATATATAGAAGAAAAGGTAATCACCCACCCCCCTCTCTAAAAATTTGAATTTCAATTTGTATTTAATTTCAAGAAAAATCAGTTCACAAAATACACCATTCCCCTCTTGTCTCTGGTTCCACCATTTGCAGTTATAGGGGGAGGTAAATATATCAAAGTAGGGCACTAACCCCCTTCCCCCTCCCTTCCAAAAATTTAAATATCAATTTCTATTCAATTTCAAGTAAATCAGTTCACACAATACACCATTTCCCTCTCATCTCTGATTCCACAATTTGTAGCTATGGGGCAGGGAAATATATACATGTAAGGAGAAATACCCCCTTCCCCTGCCCCCATTCTGAAAATTAGAATATCAATTTATTTCAAAAATGTATTCACAAAATATACCATTACCCTCTACTCTCTGGTTACACCATTGGTAGCTATAGGGGGAGGAAAATGTATTAAAGCACGGAATCACCCACCCCACCCCCTTCTTCCCATATTCTTTCTGAAAATTTGAATATGAATTTGTATTTCATTTAAAAGATTAGTTTAGAGGTCAAGCAAGTCCATCACATATGAAAGGAAAGAGGACTTCAAAAGATACACAATGGAGAAGAAAGCATTACAAAATTGTATTCCGTTCAGGAGATATACATTATTCAAGTTCTTTCTTATCTGTGTAGAAATGACTGGTGTAGTAAGTCTACTATGGAAGTTTGGTGCCTTCATCCTCACATTCTTAACATTGTTGATGTATTAAAAAAAAAAATTATTTAAGTTTTTATACAATTTTGAATTATTTTTCCTCATTCTTCAGGTGGTAATTATAATTATCCTTAACAGATTCTGTTTGACTACTTTCCTGACATACCCAATGGTTTTTAAGTCACAAAATTGCAGGACAAAATATGATAAAATACATAGAGACTTTAGAGGAATCTGGGGCTATGACATAACTGGCCTGATCTCAGACGTTTGTACACAAATTATCATACCAATTTTGAAACTTAAATATTTCATTAAGGGAATAAGATTTTTGAATGCTTTCTTCACCATTTTGTCTTCTTTCATATGTGATTGACTTGCTTGACCACTGAACTAATCCTTTAAAGAGAAATCAGACTTGCTTGACCACTGAACTAATCCTTTAAAGAGAAATCAGACTTGCTTGACCAGTGAACTAATCCTTTAAAAAAAAAATCAGACTTGCTTGACAAGTGAACTAATCCTTTAAAGAGAAATCAGTCCCCAAAATTGCTGTTACCCTTTCTATTTTTAAATAGATCAGAAAATATTGAAAGGATACAATTTGATCTTTTCTGGATCAAGCTGGGGAAAACTGGACTTCTCAAAGCCCATGGATACGAGCCAAGATGAAGACTCCTCATCAGCTTCTTCTGAGTCCTCTTCTTCGTCACACTTGGCTGAAACTTCAGTTGGTACTTCTTTTGAGCTCCTTGAAGAGGAAAAGAAGTTCAGGAAAATCATCAGTCATTTACAGATGCTTGTGAAGGGAAATAATTAACATATTTCAACTTCAAAACTCTTTTCACACTTTTGAAAACTTAATTTTTGTGGAATTTTGACAGTTTTCCATTTTTTATTTATTTTTTATCGTTCCAAAACTTGTTGAACTTTCGAAAATAATTTAGAACAGGCGATTTTTGTTGAAATTGCAACAACAATTTCTAAGCTCTAAAAACTTAGATGTTTTTTTTTCCTTTGACTGCAATACAAAAACATAGGCTTCTTAAAATTTGTCAACTATCTTTCATGATGAGTCTACTCAGCTGTAAAAGGAGTTAACCTGCTGGGGAGTTAACCTGCGATGGATTGGTGTCCCTTTCAGGGGTAGTCATTGGCTCTCATCTGCTTGCGCCATGGAAACTTGGGATAAGCACTGGTCCTATATCAGCCTAATGGCTCGGATGGAATTAAGCTTTATATTAATTTTAAATAGTGCAATATATACCAAAGGTTAATTTGTGTAGACTTGTCTACCAAGACCACATACAAAAAGGCAAGAAAAATATTAAATTTAAATGTACAATTATTGCTTGTTTAAAAGATTAATGACAAACTTTCTTGAAAATGGTTCTGTTGTGGAATAATCAATTCCATCTTACTGAATTGTCTGCTTAGCTAAAAATAGAAGTATATATAGGCAAAGTTTTTAAGGTGGAAGGTCTTGCCTACCTAAATTTGAAGAATCTCTATAATATTTTATCCTTGGGTCTTCTACTGTATATCCTAATCATCTCATATCTTTCCAAGCCAGGATTAAGTGTTTCAACTGCTTATTAAGGAATCATTTCTTTTGATGCAAACATTCCATTGTTACCACTTCCTTTCAAGAAAGATGCTATTGAAAACTAGACTTATTGTTTTTAGGCCAGAGCTTCCATATTCGTGGGCAAGATGCAAATTGCTATTGTAAGACCGAAGCTGATTATTTTTAGTTCTTTTGAGCTTAGAAACTTTCAAAATACCAGCAACATTCCATATAGCTTAAAAATTGTTGTGGACGCAATGATGCCAATGCTAACAACTACAGACTGATCGCTGTCTCTTTCTTCAAAGTTTGTCCTATGATTGGTTTATACCGTATCACGTATTCTTTGCTGACCGGATATTAACCCATCTGTAAATGTGAGACTTTTTTTGTAAGAAAAGTACCATGATTTGGGACTGGCCCTTCCTCCATCAATGCAAAGATACTTTAGTTGACATTCAAATTGATATCTGAAGGGGTGGGTGTGCCCTCCCCCCCCACCCTCCCCCCCCACCCTCTCTTTACTCCCCCATTCCCCCTCCTCCCTTTCAATTGCAGCCAGCCACCATGAAATATATCTATTATGACAAATTTGTTCTATTGATGTTTCTTATCAACAAACAGTATAGGAGACAAAGAAAATGAGAAAAGTCTGCCTGCTCACAGTTTGACAAGTCCTTGGTCACCTGACCCAATCACCTGATGAGGGTCTAGTAAGTTGCTGCTGTCCTCCTTGAACAGAGGCACTGTAAATGCTATTCCTGAATTCAAAAAGAGAAGAGTATATTTCTGTTTATTGCTTGGTAAACGAAAGGGTGTCTGTCATTTTAATATATAACCATAATATTCACAATGAGAAGCTTTGGAAATGTGACAACTCAAATAAGAATGAGTATCCCTTACCTGCATGCTTGCGACAAGCTAGCACTTTTAGCTTGTGCAAGCTCGCAGCAAACTACTGTAGCACTAGCTTGATGCAAGCTAGTATTTGGAACCAATACAAGCTTGCACAATCTGACATTACATTCTTAGCTTGTTGGAAGCTTGTTGCAAGCTACTTTTGCTGTAAGGGATCACAGTAGGATCTTCTACATAAAGTGTTAATTAGGTGAGTATTACGAGCTAATTCCTTTAAGAAATATTCCCATGGATTTTCATTTTTTCATATATATATGAGAATATTTGTAGAAACAAAGTGGTGAAAAAACTGTGTTAATATCTTATTCTGTTTAGAAGTTTTAACAATTAAAGGAAAATTCCCATGGATTTTCATTTTTTCATATATGATAGAGAAAATTTGTAGAAACAAAGTGGTGAAAAAACAATGTTAATATCTTATTCCATTTAGAAATTATAACAATTTAAAGAGTAGAAAAATGTTCTTAAAAACACCTCGTACAATATATATGTCCTTCAGCTTGGTGATGTCATCAAGGCAATTCCAGCACAGTAATTATGTATTTCTTAAAATATAATCACACTTTTTTACATTATCGAACAGCACTTTTGGTTCATTATAGAGATAGGGTGGAATATACAATATACAAGAAAACATTTTGTTTTTTTCTTGGTGTACAGTATATCACATTTTCAGTAAGAAAAACATCCAAAGCATTTTTTAGAAATACAAAAGACATTTTGTTAAAATTGTCTCTATGACATCACAGATGTTGCCAATCAGTCACTTTTGTCCAAATTCAAAATACTTAAAAATTTTGTAACTTCGAAACGGAATAAGATATTTACATTATTTTTTCACCACATTGTTTCTGAAATTTTTCCCTATCATATATGAAAAAATGAAAATCCATGGGAATACGCCTTAAAGACTGTTTAAAGCGTGATTTGGGGGAGGAGGAGAAGGGATGGGGGTGATTTTTGTTATACTAAACGAGGTAGGTTTAGGTATATGTGCCATGTATAGTTTAAAAAAAGGAAGATATCAAATTAAAAGAACATAATCATTCCCGCAAAACAGAGAAACCGTGGCTTGGTGTTTAATTTTCGACATGACAGTGATGCATGACACAGTATCAATTGTATTCTTGAGCACATTTGAAATACACTCCACATGTGTCAGTCGATTCACTCAGCTGTAAATGAGTCCCATAATTGCTGGGGTCTTAACCTGCAATGAACTGGTGTCCCATCCACAGACAGTCATGGTTCCTGTCTGCTTGCAGCAAGGAAAATGTGGGTATAATTGCTGGCTGTATGGGCATCTGCTTGGGAATTCAAGAAAAGAAATTAAAACTGAAACAAAAGCAAGGATGGCATCAGACATGACACTTCAGGGATTGTGTTTGTCTCTAGTGTGACAAACACGATGGTCAAGAACAAGTAGAATTTTAAAAATTAGATGAACTATTTGTAAATACATATTTTCAGCATTTTTCTTATATGGCTGATAACATTTGAAAGAAATACAATGTGAGTAAACTACAGTATGTCAGCCAACAAGTAATAGAATACCTAAGTTCTAAACAGAATTAATCATTCTATTTTTCTTAAAGTTATGCAGCTACATAAAATACAAGACCCTTGATTTTAAGGGAAGGGTGGCAATGACTACACTTGGCATTCATAGGGGGCAGTAGCAAGGGCCATGTGGGCAGCTTGAAGTTAGTGCTTTTTAATACAAACTTGAAAGGAACCATTACAACAAAAACTTGAAAGGAACCATTACAACAAAAACTTGAAAGGAACCATTACAACAATTAGTAGGGTACCTGCATAGAGCTGTTAATTTTGGGAAATATATGACCACCATGACAAGAAAGTTTTGTTTCGTTTGTTTGATAAGGGCTTAACGGCACCACGACAACGAAGGTCAAATTGTGCCTGAGAAGTTTTGTGAATAAAATATAGGATGCTTGTGAAGAAGTGGTCACAGTGAAAGTAAAAATCATAGTAGAGGTAATGTAATGGGCTTGTGAAAAAAGTGAAAGTAAAGGCCTTGATGAAGGTAAAGATCAATCAGAGAACATGATAGAGATAACAAGGAGGGCATGGAGCTCATAAGGGTAGGGTGGTGGTAACAAGGGGTTGGGTCCCAAGAAAATACCTTTAAAAACGCCTAATTTTTAACAATTGAAGAAGATGATATCAAGTTTTCTTCAATGACTAGGCCCAAAAATTTTGGTTAATTTTGTTACCAAATCCGACCAGGGAGGTGACATTTTCTTGATCTGACTGAGTATTTGTTGTTTTCAGAATTTTATATCACTTTTATTCCAATCAATGTTTCCTTCATGTCTCCCTAACATGTCTCTTTGACAATATCTATTGTGTGGCAATAGAAATATAAAGGTGAGCTTCAAATGGTTGTGCCACCCTTGTAAGAAGTAAAAGTGGTAACAGTGGAAAAAAGAATCTGACATATTCATATTGGTAAAAGTATATTGTCACTTGAACCTTATGTTATTTGCATCAAAAGTGAAAATTGTGTTTATTGCAGATAGAAACTGAAAATGCAAGTGTTAATTGTCAATCTTTGTTTCTTGCCAAATGGGGTATAGGCCTACTTCCTGTATACTTTTCTTTATACAGTCTTTAAACAGTACTTTTAAAAATAATATCAACTGCATCTTCTAACTGATAGGAAAAACAAATTGAAATGAAATCCCTTGATGTGAACACTTTTCTTTGTACAGTACTTTTAGAAATAATATCAAGTGTATCCTCTAACTGATAGAAAAACAAAGTTAAATGAAATCCCTTGATGTGAACACTTTTCTTTATACAGTACTATCAAAATTAATATTAACTGCATCATCTAACTGATAGGAAAAACAAAGTTATATAAAATCCCTTCATGTGAACACTTTTTTATACAGTACTTTAAAATAATATCAACTGCATCCTCTAACTGATAAGAAAAACAAAGTTGAATGAAATCCCATCATGATAACTGATGAAAAAAAACAAACACTTTTCTTTTTTTTTTTTATACAGTACTATTAAAATTAATATCAAGTGCATCCTTTAACTGATAGGAAAAACAAAGCTAAATGAAATACCTATTAAAATTAATTAGCATCCTCTAAGTGATAGGAAAAACAAAGCTAAATGAAAACACTTTTTTTATACAGTACTATTAAAATTAATATCAACTGCATCCTCTAAGTGATAGGAAAAACAAAGCTAAATGAAATCCCTTCATGTGAACACTTTTCTTTATACAGTACTATTAAAATTAATATCAACTGCATCCTCTAACTGATAGGAAAAACAAAGTGAAATGAAATCCCTTGATGTAAACTATGCATTGTCTGAATTTGAACCAATTCTGATACACCCCATGTTGCTTTCATGATTTGATAATCAATTTTGAAATATTTTCCATAATGTTAAAGGTATATTTCCATGGAATTTAATTTTTTCATATATGATAGAGAATTTGTTTAGAAACAAAGTGGTGGAAAAAATATATTAAGAATTTTAAAGTGTTTTTGAATTTGGACAAAAGTGACTGATTGGCAAGATCTGTGATGTAATAGAAACAATATCAAAAACTTCTTTTGTATTTCTTTTAAAAATGATTTGGATTTTTTTCTCTCATTGACAATGTGATGTACAGCAAGAAAAATACAAACTATTTTCCTGTAAATTATACATTCCACTCTATCTCTATAATGAACCAAAAATGTTGTTCAATAATGTAAAAAAAGTGTGATTAAAGTTATAAGAAATACATAAGAACTGTGCTGGATTTGCCTTGATGACATCACCAAGCTGAAAGTGTTTTTAAGAACATTTTTTTACTCTTTAAATTGATATAACTCCTAAATGGAATAAGATATTAACATACTTTTTCCACCACTTTGTTTCTATAAAAAAAAAATATCATATATGAACAAATGAAAATCCATGGAAATATTCCTTTAATTTGTTAGATAAATAAATATTACACCCAATCCTTGCTACAAATGTCCAATCTTTTTACCCGCAAGAACCTCCATTTCCACGGGTATAGCTTTTAGACAATTAAGAAACCCACTACAGATAGTTCAGTGATTTTACTCATCAGTTATTACATGTACTGTACACTCACAATCATCTATATGCACACAATGGAACTGATTGTGAAGGGCCAGGTATTGTGGATTTGGTTACTGCAGGGCCAAGTCATGCGTGTAATGTGGAGCTGAGGATTCATTTTGACTTTTAAAAGGATGTTTTCATCAGTGAGTTATAAACACTGGTGAGTTTGGATGCATTGGAATGAAAATTTACAGCCAGAGTTATTCATCATGACTACCTTGAATATTGTATCAAGAAATCTGCCTTTAAAAATCAATCCATGTAAAATATTTTCTTTCAATTTTGTAATCTTTTAATTCCAAATATTTTAAGGCATAAGAACAGGCACAACAAATTTGCTTAAAATTCTGAATAGAATTGTCTTTGAATTACATCAAAAGCATCTGCAGTTTCTTAGTTATGGCTTATGAAAGTTTAAAGAAATTTTAAAGCATAAAAATGATGTATGAAAAAGAAGGCAACTCATAATCTATAATGTAACAGTAATTCTTTAAAGGATTAGTTCAGTGGCGACCACGAGTGAACACACAATTACAATGACGGGGTCGTCGCCTGCGTATTCGGTTATGATAGTAACAATGCTATCACGAAACCCTTAATATGACCCGGACGAGAACACAGGTACAACGTACGGACAGACATAACATCGACAACCAAGTCAATGTCCACGGCCTTTAATGACCAGTTGTGGTGCACTGGCGTGTCTACCCAACCCAGGCTTGAACCCAGGGCCTCGTGGTCTGTAGACAGGTATGCTAACCGCTACACCACAGTAGGTAGATTGTGTAGTTCAGTGGTCAAGCAAGTTTACCTTATATGACAGAGGGCTTCAATAGAAACAAAATTGTGAAGACTCTTTCTTATCTATGTGAAATAACTGGTGTAGTAAGTCTACTATGAAAGGTTGGCACACTCATCCTCACATTCTTAACAATTCTTAATGTATTTTAAAGGAAAAAGCTTAAGTATGTTACTATTTCAATTATTTTGCCTCAAACTTTCTTCAGGTGGAAAATTATAATTATCCTTACAAGATTCTCTTTTACTACTTTCCTGACATATCCAATGGTTTTCAAGCTACAAAATCGCACGACAAAATATAATAGAATCCATAAAGACTTTGAGGAATCTGAGGCTGTGATGTAACAACTAGTTTTATTTCAGCCGTTTCTACACAAATGATACCAACTTTAAATTTAAATATCTCCTTAACGGAGTAATTTTTTAATGCTTTCTTCACAATTCTGTTTCTTTTGAAGTCTTCTTTTATATACCATGGACTTGCTTGACCCCTGACCTAATCCTTTAATGTTTTGTCCTCAAATTCATTCACTGAAAATCATCAGACTGCTTTCTGCAATTAAGGTTTGATTGAGAATATAACAGAAATCTAAAACTTCCTGGTCAACTAACCTCTCTGACTTAGATGATTGACAGCTTCTTCAACCAATGACCACATGAATTTGCCTAGCATCAAAATCTCTTTAAGTAAGTGGGGTAAACATCCTATGCAGTACTGGTACAGTACATCTAGCTAGCTCAGCATGCTCATGTAGTCAATGCAATATACAATACAAAACAAATTTCTGCACACACAGACCTAGTGACAGCAAAATGATGAACAAAAATTGCACTTACAGGCCCGCTGAGGGCTATAAAAATCTGAATATTCAGAACCGTTAGCAAACTGAATTTTGTTTATTTCTTTAGCTAAAAGCTCTATGAATCAAAACATGAACATCTAAATGTCAAAGCGTTGGTCATGTATGATTGCGGATTCGAGGTTTGTTTGCCCCACCTAGTTACCACATTGCTATGGTTAACTGCTCCCAACCAAATAATATTGGTGAAGGATTGAAAAACAATAACTTAACATAAGGAAATTCATACAGTGCAATAGGTATTCAGTATACAAATATAATTTTTCAGATCATAATTAGGCCGTACAATTCAAAATGCTGCCAGTGTATAATAGGCTTTTTTCATAAGGTTTTGATGAAACTTTTTGCTATGATATGGTTGATTAAATTTGTATTTCAATTCAGCACAAGTTGTTGCTACCTGTCCATAGAACTTTAACAGTTATACTCTGTTATTATAAAGCTCTAAGGTATAATCAATAGAAAGTACAGAAAGATTTAAGGGGATTACAAGACAAACATTATTTGCTACAACTATGTATTCTGGTGCATTAAAAAAAGAATTCTAAGTCATCATTTCCAATACGCAACAAGAATTTCACATCCTTTCTCTAATTTGTTAATATACTACTCTCCTCCATCATATTAAAAAAAACTCCCAGGTTTAACCACAAAACGAATCCTTGAAAATCCTGCCATCACTAGATACTGTACAAATTTTCAAGTGCTACAATGGAATGTGGCACAACGAGGCTACCATTAGGAGCAATAGATTGATCCTCCACCAGGGCACCTGCAACAGTTGGTGTAGTTCCATCAGATATAACACCATATGTATGCTCCAGCACATCGTACAAATTATCTGGTATCTGATCACCAACAACAGCATATACTACTGCGGAAGATGCCACATTCTGCCTATCATGTTGTACAGGTGTTTTCAAGTTCTTGCGAAAGCGTGTAAAATAATAAATTGTAATGCAAATTGGACATGTCCCCAGCAACATGATTATGAGGATAATGTGAAGGAATAGTGACCTTGACCGTTGTTCTATTATTGAATGACGGTTTGTACTTGTCTCAAACTGGATATCAGTTGTGATGATGTCAGTAAATTGATCTGAACTTGTAGTTAAACTGGTCACCTCTTTGGACAAAGGTGGAAACTGACCTCAGTAGATGCTGATTCCCACATCCACGATCTCCCAACATGACATGAAACAGATAAATTAATTGTCCCAAACCTTTGTTTTCCAAGTTTAATTCTGACAAACCATATTCCTGATTGATTTCTATAAAAGAGCAGTTGTGCCCTTCCTTATTAAGCTTTCTTCGGAAGTGGTATGCTCAGTTTGATATATCCTCCATTGTACAATGTCAGCAGGAGGGTAAGTACTGCAGAAAAATCTGAAACTGTTGTTGGCATATTTCACAGAAAGATTTACCATCAAAGAATTAGTCAGCTGAAACTGGCCCGTACTGCAGACAATAGTTAAAGAGGAGTGTGTAGAATGATCACTTAGTTTGCATGTGTATGGCCCTACATTTTGTTCCGTCATGTTTCTAATAACAAGATCTTGCTTTTCTGTCTGTAGAGAAATGTCAGCATTATCGTACCATTCCACTGAACCAACACTCTCTGGCACATTGCATCTTGTAGTCAGCGGTTCTCCTTTTACAACAGTCATACCTTTGTCTGAGGTACAGTACGCAGGTATCATCATATTATGCCTTTGGTTTATATTAAAACGATGGATAAAAATAGACCTTGATTCTTGAAGATATACAAATAGTAAGATGATTTTCTAAAACAAAACAAGCTTTGCATACAACTACAATTTCCTGTTTATTCGGTTTGTACACTTTCTCAATATTTATGTTGTCCTCATCAATCGACTGCATAATATGATGTTCATCAATGACTGTTTCCGACCTTCCATCAACAGCTAAAACGGCATCAGTAAAATGATAATTCCGAGGAGTTATTTCACATGATAAATTTACGACATGATTTCCAAATACAATGTATTCTCCCACACCACGTTTGACCCCAGAAGAGTTCATATTAACCAGTGGAAAATCTGCAGGAACTGGTACAAAGCAGTTAGCACAAGATAAAGGAAAAGACAGGCTATTCGAAAGTAACACATAATTGGAATGATTTCAAACGATAAGTAAGAAAAGTTCAGTGTTAGCTGAAACAAGTTTTAATGTTTCAATATACAGTAGTGTACATACTGTATGTTGTCTTTTTTTATATCACAAAATCATAAAGCAGTCCACATGTCTACAGTACTTAAAAAAATGTTTAAGTTAATCAATTCATGAAATAAATACAAATATTCAATTCAGCCAACACAAGTTTGCATGTTCCACAGTTAAGATATGATACTTATTTCACAACATACTCCCTTCTCCCATTTTTAGGAAGTCAAATTTAAGACTGAAAATCTGCACAAAACTGGTACAAAGCAGTTTATAAAAAATGAAGGAAAAAGCAGACTGTTTGAAAGAAGCACATGATGGAAATCAATTCTATCAAAAAGTAAAGTTATGGTATTTACAAGTTTGAATGTTTCCAATGCTCATGCATGCATTCTGTCTTTGGTGATCACATCATCAAAGATTTTCATTTGATATGTCTATTTAAAAATGATGTTAGTGAATCACTATAAGAAACTAAAGAAATATGTAATCCAGTTGACACTATCCAGTAAGATTGAATACTCATTCACAATTTGTTCTCTTTTCAATTTTAAAATTGTTCTTGAGAATGAACAAAACTACTGTCCATGTGGAGTTTTAGAAACAAAATGTAAATACATGATTTTGAAATGTCAGAGTTGTTTCAAGAATTGTGAACAAAGAATAATTGTCCCACAAACAGTGATTACCACAAAGTTAAAAACCGTCAACACCTGAGAATGAAAAACAAAAAGCACTTTCAGTATATGGTTACAAAACGCATGAAAGCAATAGCAAATTTCTACAATATGAATTGAAAGTAAAAGTGGCAAAATGGTCACAATTGATTTCAAAGAAATACTTTGATTCAAAGTCAGCATTGATAAGTTCTCTACTAACTCTGGGCATCTGATTTTTTTTTGAGGTGGTGGTGGTGTTAGTTTGGGTTTTTTATGGGGTGACTCACCCTTTTAGCCCGTCATCTTGCTATGTTATGTTATATTAAATGAATACAAGTTCACATCGACATCAACACTGAAACTAAAAGTGTAAAGAAAGTACGAAAATGTGGGTCAACATTATTTGATCACCTCTACCACGCTTGTTTGTTTGTTTGCTGAGGATATACAGTGACAATCAGAGTTTGTACTAAACTAAGGTACATGCCAAAAACTTTTTCTATACAGCTTTCCGTACCCGACACCAGACTTTTCATATAAAAAGTCTGGTATAATGATACCCCAAGCCGCGTCCAGTATCACCAGCTTGTTTACACTCAAAACAAAAACCTCTCTGTTATCATTAAGATCTGTATGTATCTTCCAGTAATGAAGACCATACACAGTCACAGTGTTGTGTGGCTGCATATTGAAAGTGCACCCAAGCAGACGTGAGGACAATGAACAGAGGATTGGATTGCAGGCTGAAAGTGCACCCATGCACAAGTTACATGAGTGAGGATGATAAGCAGGGGATTGGTTGCATACTGGTCTAGCAAGCTGGTGGCTTGTGCGGTGTAGTGTGAAATTGACAGTCTGGATGCTTCAGGCAATTTTGACCAATTCCCTATAGGGAGGAATTTCTTCATGAAAAATGAGATCGGAGTGCTTTAAGAATGGAGAATGGGATAGAGAGGCTAGGTATGAAGGCTAACCCTTACTCTACTAGGGCTTTGAAAAAAGCAAGCCCAACTTGCGTAACTTTTTTTTCATATGCATTTTTGACAACTTTCCTTTCATTTTCTTTCATTACAAGTATGGTTGGAATAGAGGCTAAGATATTCATCTTTTGAGTAATGAAAGCCAATTTAGGAAATATTGGACAAAAATATGCAAATTAAGCAATTTTCGAATAAATTTGGTCAACAAATGGTCAATCTTTGCAAAAGTATAACTTCTTATCAATATTGAAAACAGAGATTTGTGTTACATATTAGATTCTTTACTCCCAGGTTTAACCACAAAACGAGATTTCCATTCCAATAATACTAATCTATAATTTTTAGAAAAAGGAAAGATGAAAAAACATCAAAAATGATAATAGCCAAAAGACCCCTAAAAGCTGCAGCAGAAATATATTTACGCAGTGGTCACGGTGAGACTTGAACCCGGAGCACTCATGTGCTAGCCGTGTATATTTATTTCCTCTGCACCGGCCATGACGTCATTCAAATTAGAGAGGTAAAATAGAGGGGGGTATGCATTTATTTATATATCAAAGGAAAGAAAATTTCAAGCACTTTCAAACAGAGGTTCAACAAAGCATGTGCGATGTATGGTTTGGCTACACAATTTTTTGAAGAAAAAAAAAAAAGGGTCAAAAATGGCAGAAATTTATGAAATTTTGAAGAAATTTCTGCAGAACAAAAGATTGCAGGTAGGGATTATAACAATTAGACCTGAAACCAATACTATCATGTCTTAGGACTTGCATGTTTGATTTTGAAGCGAAAATGTAATCTTGAAGTTATTGTAAGATTTGAAAATAAAAATAAATTATATTTTTTGTGAAATGTTTAGCAATTTTATACCCTTTTTCAATGTATTTTTTTCAAAATTCTGTAATATTACCCTAAAAAAAGTAAGTCTAAGGTCAAGGAAAGAAATATAAAGAATTAGATAAAGATTTTCAGTCTTTTCATTACAAGTTCTGCATATATTAACTTAATCCTCAAAACTTTTCCAGAACACAATTGTGGTATTTTCATCAAATAAAGATTGCTCTACTTAACATTGTAAAGAAAATGAAATAAGATGTTTGTTTTGCAGTTGCCTATAGGTGGCTTACACGCTTCATGATACAACCTAAAGTACTTGAATAAGTCACTTCCTCCCTTTGCAATCGACATACACTTGTTCAATTAGTCTGCAATTTTATCCCTTATTTCTAGGCTTGTTGTTTTGTTTCTGTTTCCTTTACACTTCCTTTAAGTACAGGGAAAATAAACTACACAGCAGTCTGTTTGCACAATCACCAAAGCTCTGCGCTTATGTACACAATGCATGCACCATTACATGTCAATGCAGTTTTTCAATGTCATTTTTTCCCCCTGTATGTACCACTGGACTTACAAGGAGCTGAAGGATCACTTTATATCAAAAAGTATGATAAAGTTTTTGTCATGGATGATTATATATTCATGATATATGCCGATGGTGTCACCTAAATATATTTTTGAAAGGTTAAAAATGAAATTTATAAACAATAGCAACATTTTCCTGAATCAAAAATTCTGAAGATGGACGAGCAATCCAGCTTTTTTTCAGCATACAGACAGTAGCTTAGTACAGCTGTACTGTAATATAATACAGTGCACGGTTTGGGAACTTGCGGAGTAATTTTCACAAAAATATCTACAGCCAACGAGTTACTGTAACTTGTGTGGAAGATCCTTGCTAACACTATGGTGAAGGGGCCATTACTGTGTGTGATTTACTGTGAATTTTCATGAAAAGATCTGTTTTCTGATTGAATATGAACTAAAAGAATAGAAAAGACATATTTTGTAAAACTTTATTTTCCCGATTTTGCACAAGTAGGCCTACTAGAGGTCACGCCTTGATTGAGAATTGTACAGCTTCAGTAGGCCTATACAAAAGAAAATATGAGAATGGCCGCCAATAATTTGAACTAGTGTTACTGCCCCCTCCCTCCACACAGAACATTTTGTGTAGCCCTATTTTGCCGCCCCAAAACCTTTCAATACATTCTTTTTAAATCGGTGGTAATAATTTAAAAAGGGACCCCCTCCCCTCCCCCTCTTCCAGGGAGTTTGATTCATCTCTATTTGGTGCAAAAAACATTGGAAAGTCTTTGCATTTTCATTTTAGTAAACACTTATGACAGTATAAAGGACTGTTTGATAGGTTTATGCTGACAGTTTTGATTCATCTCATTGTACATTTGTAAGCTCTTATCTCAAACAGGAAGTCATTAATATATTAGGCACGTGCCTATTCAACATACACATGTGTCCATACCATAAAATGTAAGATTGGTCTTAATTTCACAGACAAATTAGAAATATGTTACTTCGGTCAAAGTTATGGGTCGCCATATGCAGGAAACTGCCATGGGATATGATATGATATTCATGTTGAATCATGTTATTCATTACGTATCTCATGACACAATATGTTGTTATACTCTCGTCAGCCAATCGGAAAGTTAATTCGGTAATGAAGTTTAAAGTGATGGTATTATTTTCAAATATTATAATTTATCAAATGTTCAAAGGCTAGTTTGAGGGAAACAACAAGTAGGCAAATTGTTTTTGTAATACTTTAAGTGGTAATGCTTTCTTCTGCTTGATGGAGGGTACTTAACATTTTATTAATGTGTAAATGTTCCGAATTTGGTAATGATTACAAAATGTATGTTCTCACTTTATGTTGTGGTGGAATCACCCTTTGCCCTCGCAAAAATGTCAGTAATCGACCGAGACATGTTGGCACCACCCTTTGGAATACATATTATAATTTACACAAAAAAAGCTTATAACTTTTGTTAAAAGCATAATTTTTCAGACTTTGCTATAAAGTGATTTATTGCTAATTGTTGCAATTTTTTGCACTGGATGTTGCAGAAGTATTTGCTTTTATCTTCTTGTTTGTTGAATGTACTAAGAAAGAGGGTTCTTATCATTTTTTGAACATGACTGTGTAAATGTTCAAAATTTTGTTATGGTAACAAAATATTTCTTCTTATCATATCTTGTGGTTGAATTAACCCTCGCCCTTGCGTAACATCAGTAATCGACTGAGACATGATGACAACACCCATTGGTACACACATTATAATTTATACAAAAAAGCTTGTAACTTCTTGTTAAAACCCTAATTTTCCAGACATCACTATGAAGTGAAAATCAGAAAACTCTTTCATTTTATGTGTGTGTGTTGATTTCAAACAATATTTGCCCAGTGCAGAATGTCCAGAATTAAACATTACACAATGTTATGTAAAATATAAGCTCACTCTTAGACTTTCCTAAATTCATGCCTAGCAGCACCCCCACCTAAGAGAATTAACACTCACTACATGCTGGTAAACTATAGCCTCACTGTTAGACTGCTCTGAATTCATGCCTAGCAGCACCCCCACCTAAGAGAATTAACAATCCCTACATGCTGATAAACTATAGCCTCACTGTTAGACTGCCCTAAATTCAGGCCAGGCAGCACCCCCACCTAAGAGAATTAACACTCCCTACATGCTGATAAACTATAGCCTCACTGTTAGACTGCTTTGAATTCATGCCTAGCAGCACCCCCACCTAAGAGAATTAACACACCCTACATGCTGATAAACTATAGCCTCACTGTTAGACTGCCCTAAATTCAGGCCAGGCAGCACCCCCACCTAAGAGAATTAACACTCACTACATGCTGGAAAACTATAGCCTCACTGTTAGGCTGCCCTAAATTCAGGCCAGGCAGCACCCCCACCTAAGAGAATTAACACTCACTACATGCTGGAAAACTATAGCCTCACTGTTAGACTGCCCTAAATTCATGCCAGGCAGCACCCCCACCTAAGAGAATTAACACTCCCTACATGCTGATAAACTATAGCCTCACTGTTAGACTGCCCTAAATTCAGGCCAGGCAGCACCCCCACCTAAGAGAATTAACACTCACTACATGCTGGAAAACTATAGCCTCACTGTTAGGCTGCCCTAAATTCAGGCCAGGCAGCACCCCCACCTAAGAGAATTAACACTCACTACATGCTGGAAAACTATAGCCTCACTGTTAGACTGCCCTAAATTTAGGCCAGGCAGCACCCCCACCCAAGAGAATTAACACTCACTACATGCTGGTAAACTATAGCCTCACTGTTAGATTGCCTGATTTCATGCCTGGCAGCACTCCCACCTAAGAGAATTAACACTCACTACATGCTGGTAAACTTGCTGAAGAGAATTAAAATAAGAAACCTGTTTCAACGGCTAAAACAACCACCACCACCCCTTCCATATGCCACATCCAATCATTGTTGAGCTTCAACATCATTGTTGTTCTGGTTTTGTTTCTATCTTATTGTACTGTACAATATGGACATGTGACTGCATGACCACAAAACTATTAGTTAAGTTAAATCCATCCATGCCTGGATGCTTCAGGCAATTTTGACCAATTCCCTATAGGGAGGAATTTCTTCATGAAAAATGAGATCGGAGGAAATTTCAAGCACTTTCGAACGGCGGTTCAACAAAGCATGTGCGATGTATGGTTTGGCTACACAATGTTTTGAAGAAAAAAAAATGGGTCAAAAATGGCAGAAATTCATGAAATTTTGAAGAAATTTCTCCAGAACAAAAGATTGCAGGTAGAAATTATAACAATTAGACCAGAAACCAATACTATCATGTCTTAGGACTTGCATGTTTGATTTTGAAGCAAAAATGTAATCTTGAAGTTATTGTAAGATTTGAAAGAAAGAAAGAAGAAAAAAATTGTAAAATGTTTAGCAATTTGTTTTAGTTTTACCCCTTTTCAATGTACTTTTTCTCAAAATTCTGTAATATGACCCCTGAAAAAAAGGAAGTCTGAGGTCAAGGAAAGAAATATAAAGAATTAGATAAAGATTTTCAGTCTTTTCATTACAAGTTCTGCATATATTAACTTAATCCTCAAAACTTTCCCAGAACACAATTGTGGTATTTTCATCAAATAAAGATTGCTCTACTTAAAATTGTAAAGAAAATGAAACAAGATGTTTGTTTTGCAGTTGCCTATAGGTTGCTTACACGCTTCATGATATAACCAAAGTACTTGAATAATTCACTTCCTCCCTTTGCAATCGACATACACTTGTTCAATTAGTCTGCAATTTTATCCCCTATTTCTAGGCTTAAGCTTGTCTACTTGTTGTTTTGCTTCTGTTTCCTTTACACTTCCTTAAACTACAGGGAAAATAATCTACACAGCAGTCTGTTTGCACAATCACCAAAGCTCTGTGCTCATGTACACAATGCATGCACCATTACATGTCAATGCAATTTTTCAATGTCATTTTTTCCCCCTGTATGTACCACTGGACTTACAAGGAGCTGAAGGATCACTTTAGCTTCATATATGATACATCAATGATATGAAGTCTTTCAAGCTTAATACCTCATACATATATAATATATATACATATATATATATATATATATATATACATATATATATATATATATATATATATATGTATGTATATTATATATATATATATATATATATATTTATATATATATGTATATATATACATATATATATATATATATATATGTATAATAGATACATAAGTCTATGAACTTTATATATATATATATATATATATATATATATATATATATATATATATATATACAAATCTATATATATATACAAATCTATATATATATATATATATACATATATATATATATATATATATATATAATAGATACATAAGCCTATGAACATATATATATATATATATAATATAATAGATACATAAGCCTATAAACATATATATATATATATATATATATATATATATATATATATAATATAATAGATACATAACTATAAACATAAATATATATATATATATATATATATATATATATATATATATATATTATATATATATATATATATATATATATATATATATATATATATATATATATATATATATATATATATATATATATATATATATATAATATAATGGATACATAAGCCTATGAACATATATATATATATATATAAACAGAAGCCTATACAAACTCTCTTTACTTCAGGAGCTTCTTTGTGGTGGCCATATGATTTTGTAAGTTTTCAGTAAACATGCCACTATAAGTCCTAGTGTATGCGATACAGCTACAGGAACTATTGCCTACAACACAACATAACAACACTATAAATCCTTACAATTTAAAAAAACAATTCAAGTGGTAAAAATAATTTAATCAAATCTTAACAAAATATTTTATGGATTGCTAAATAAGTGAAGTTAATGTCCATAGGCAGGATTTGTTGTTGAAAGTGGGAGAGAAAAATCATAAAAACATGCTAAGATACAAAAAATCACCATACAAATTCTGAAAAAAAAGGGAGCCATCTTCCCCTTACACCTCCAAATCCTGTCTATGGTAATGTCGCTTTTCAGTGCAACTTGTGAGATCTTTAAACTTTTATATCTCCTGAAAGAAATTCGGCATAAGGGAAGTTTCTTTACAATTGTGTTTGTTTTACATGCTGATATACATTCTGAAAGGGAAAATGGGTGTAGGGGGGTGTAGGGGGAAAGGGGGGGAGGGGGGAGGACTGGAGATGGAGGGGGGGAGGACTGGAGATGGAGGGGGGAAGGACTGGAGATGGAGGGGGGGGAAGGACTGGAGATGGAGGGGGGGGAATCCTTCACTGACCCAGAAATCCCACCTATGATCAGGAGGGTGTGCCCTTAATCCCAGCTATGATCAGGAGGGTAGGCTCTTATTCTTTATCTTCATAAATCATAAAATTTGAGGAAAAATACAATTTCATACTTGAAGAAACTTGTAGCAAATTTTAATTCATAATGCCTTCTAACAAAATAAGAGACTGAAAGTTGAAAAGTTGTGCTCGTATGTCTTAATGAATTTTGAAGTTTGTATGGGAAGCTGTTTTTGCCATACAGACCACATGGTTGTTCTTTACTGCTGATACAAAATAATGTTACGACATAATGATTGAGTCCAAAAATATGATCAAGTTTTTGTCATGGATGATTATATATTCATGATATATGCCGATGGTGTCACCTAAATATATTTTTAAAAGGTTAAAAATGAAATTTATAAACAATAGCAACATTTTCTTGAATAAAAACTTCTGAAAAAGGACGAGCGATCCAGCTTTTTTTCAGCATACAGACAGTAGCTTAGTACAGCTGTACAGTGTACTGTAATATAATACAGTGCACGGTTTGGGAACTTGCGGAGTAATTTTCCAAAAATATCTACAGCCAACGAGCTACTGTAACTTGTGTGGAAGATCCTTGCTAACACTATGGTGAAGGGGCCATTACTGTGTGTGATTTACTGTGAATTTTCATGGAGAGATCTGTTTTTTGATTGAATATGAACTAAAAGAATAGAAAAGACATATTTTGTAAAACTTTATTTTCCCGATTTTGCACAAGTAGGCCTACTAGAGGTCACGCCTTGATTGAGAATTGTACAGCTTCAGTAGGCCTATACAAAAGAAAATATGAGAATGGCCGCCAATAATTTGAACTAGTGTTACTGCCCCCTCCCTCCACACAGTACATTTTGTGTGTAGCCCTATTTTGCCACCCCAAAACTTTTCAATACATTCTTTTTAAATCGGTGGTAATGATTTAAAAACGGACCCCTTCCCCTCTCTCCAGGGAGATCGCCTATGGTGCAAAAACATCGTTATCTCATAACGTAATATGTTGTTATACTCTCGTCAGCCAATCGGAAAGTTAATTTGGTAATGAAGTTTAAAGTGATGGTATTATTTCAAATATTATAATTTATCAAATGTTCAAAGGCTAGTTTGAGGGAAACAACAAGTAGGCAAATTAATTTTGTAATACTTTAAGTGGTAATGCTTTCTTCTTCTTGAAGGAGGGTACTTAACATTTTATTAATGTGTAAATGTTCCGAATTTGGTAATGAATACAAAATGTATGTTCTCACTATATGTTGTGGTGGAATTAACCACTGCCCTCGCAAAAATGTCAGTAATCGACCGAGACATGATGGCACCACCCTTTGAAATACATATCATAATTTATACAAAAAGGCTTATAACTTTTGTTAGAAGCATAATTTTTCAGACTTTGCTATAACGTGATTTATTGCTAATTGTTGCAATTTTTTGCACTGGATGTTGCAGAAGTATTTGCTTTTATCTTCTTGTTTGTTGAATGTACTAAGAAAGAGGGTTCTTATCATTTTTTGAACATGAATGTGTAAATGTTCAAAATTTTGTTATGGTAACAAAATATTTCTTCTCATCATATCTTGTGGTTGAATTAACCTTCGCCCTTGCGTAACATCAGTAATCGACTGAGACATGATGACACCACCAATTGGTACACACATTATAATTTATACAAAAAAGCTTGTAACTTCTTGTTAAAAGCCTAATTTTTCAGACATCGCTATGAAGTGAAAATCAGAAAACTCTTTCATTTTATGTGTGTGTGTTGATTTCAAACAATATTTGCCCAGTGCAGAATGTCCAGAATTAAACATTACACAATGTTATGTAAAATATAAGCTCACTGTTAGACTTTCCTAAATTCATGCCTAGCAGCACCCACACCTAAGAGAATTAACACTCACTACATGCTGGTAAACTATAGCCTCACTGTTAGACTGCTCTGAATTCATGCCTAGCAGCACTCCCACCTAAGAGAATTAACACTCACTACATGCTGGTAAACTTGCTGAAGAGAATTAAAATAAGAAAACCTGTTTCAACGGCTAAAACAACCACCACCACCCCTTCCATATGCCACATCCAATCATTGTTGAGCTTCAACATCATTGTTGTTCTGGTTTTGTTTCTATCTTATTGTACTGTACAATATAGACATGTGTCTGCATGACCACAAAACTATTAGTTAAATTAAATCCATCCACGACATTATGCTCATATGGCTGGTGCTTACCCCAGGTTTACATGGCGTAAGCGAATGAGAACATAAAATTCCACCTGGTCAGGAAGTGAGTCGATTGCAGGTCAAGTCCCCAGCAATCCTGGTACTCATTTTAAAAGCATGAGTGGAGATGAGGCAAGCGAGATAAAGTGCCCTGCCCAAGGACACTACACACCTGCTTGGACATTAATTAAAACCGGTACTTATTGTTTCAAACACAGACTCCCAACCATTGAGCCACTGCATTCCCTAGCACAAAATTTATCTCTCAGAATCCTGAGTGAAAATAATCGCATTAGAGTCTGTTAAAATCTCCTACCTTCACTTTTCAAGGATTCTCGCAGACCTCTTGTCGTTGGACCAATCATAGCATGAATTTGATCAATACCACCAATGTGCCTGGCTCGAAAAAGTACCGTCAACTGATATGTGCAAAGGTAGAAATACGGACAGTGACCATTTCTGAGAAGGTGGTATGCCGACTGGAAACTTTCGCACCTGTAAATTGCAATGAGACAAACATCTCAATTTTCAAAATATATTTAACAAATGATTAATTTGAGGGACAATAAATCTAGTTTCCTTTAAAAGATGGTGCTTGCGCAGGGCGGCAAAGCCGGGGGTGCTCAGGGGGCTTCAGCGCCCCCAATAACTATAGGTGAACATGTGTTATCTACAGTATCACGTTACTAGACCTAATAAGTCCCCGCCCCTCCAATATTGTTATCACATGTCACCTGACCTCATTAGCCTCCCAATATATTGAACACTCTGCCGCCCCTGTTGCATGTCTAAATCTTGTTTTCACTGTACTTTTCTCCCACAAGCACCTCCATTTTTGAGAGGTATATTGGCAAGCATGTTTTTGAGCAATCTTCTTTGAGTTAACAAATTTAAAAAGGGACATTCTTACTGCTCATTCCCATTCCGTAGTTACATTTGTATCAATTCGTCCAGCATCTTTTCGTAAATTTCAGGACTCTAAGCGGCTCCCAAGTCCTATTTTATCTGCTGATGACTTAGCCGCCAATCAGTCAAGGTTGGATCTAGCTGTAGACTAAATCAAAACATTCCACAACACACAAAACTGAACTGAACCTGGAACGTATAACAATAGCTACACACAACCTGAGACAAAGCAACTGAGGGAAGTACCAAAACGCTACAGTAGCAATAGGCTGAAAATTTGCAGCCTGAGTTATTCATCATGTCTAAAAATGCTAAGCCACTGATCATCTTTTTGTACCTTATGAAAACTGAGAAATGCATTTACCTACAGCTAGTTAGAAGTGACAAATACATTTTACCAAGAGAGGTTTACTCCACTTTTTCTCTTATTAATATTTTCCCCTGATCTAAGTAAACAGAGACATGAATTCCCCAATTATAGGTGTAAGAGTTTAAAGGAGCACTAGACCGAAAAGTGAGGGCATATTTTTAGGGTCCCCCAAAAATAAAATGCTTATCTAGCACGCAATGGTATAGCCATTTTTTTGTTAAAATGAATATTCAAGTGACCTTAGCCCTCATGTCGTCTATAGGCTATGGAGGCATGAAGTTTATCGTTCTTTTGTGGATGATATATCTGCATTAGTAAATGCACTGCTTAAAAATTTGGCCTGCAATTTTGAAGCAACAAATTAAGCACATGATTCCACAAGATTACCTTTGCATCGTAACATTGAGGTATAAATAGTTCTATGTTCCTAGTTCATTTGATGTTTCCCCAGCATCAAAGACAAACAATGCCAGCATTGATTATGGTCACTACTTATATTACAAAGGACTGCTATTATATTCAGATGTGTGTCACTGAAAATACCATGTAAGACCAGTGGGAATAGTTGTTATCTTGAAGTAGCCTTGGAGAGGTGAAACTGTATACACTTTTGTGGTTTGGGAAACAAAGAAATATGTAACTTTTTCTTCGACCGGCCCTGCTCTATTCAAGGGCAGGTTGAGATGTGCCTGGTTTTAAGCAGAGCCATTTCTTATGGTGAAATTTGCAAAAACAAGCGCCCTCACTTTTCAGTCTAGTGCTTCTTTACACTGTTATTGTTTGTAAAAGCATACAACCTGTCAAAAAATTTAGCATGTTTGCCAGCTGGTGCAAATAATTTTTCAGAAGAATTAGTATTAGCAATATCATTTTTCATTATTTTTGTCACTTTGTTATCATGAAAAGGCCAAACCATATATGAAAGTAATCAATAAAAGCAAAAACTTGAGTTCATTAGAAATGGCTTTGCTTCAAACCAGGAACACCTTGAGTTTTTATTAAGGGGATCGAGCAGCATCTCCCGAGGAGAATGAATATTTGTTGAAGCAAAGTTAATCTTGTGTAATGATGCAAGTAATTTGTCTTTTCAAAATTGCAGAACAAGTTTTTAAGCAGTGTCTAGTGTACTAATGTGAAGTGTCATTGAAACTGAATATGTAATTGCTGCATTTTACTCTCTAAAATAATGATTTTCAATCAAATGTAACTTTGCATGCATGCATTACCAGTATATTGTCTTGCTTGTTTATTTTTGCTAAAGTAATGACACAGTTTTTGTAAGGTAAATGATTAATATAAGTGACAAAGCAATAGATATAGTATAAAACATTTAAGTTTACAAGTAAGGTGATGTTGTGCATTCTGAGATGCTTACCAGCTTGTGTGTAACGCAGCCTGTAAGGATTCATCCCTGGTGAAGATTGATGGCCTATTAACAAAGAAGATCATGATAGAAAGTAAGACAGGAAGTGCAAAAATAGTTCAATTCGTTATTAGACCTTGCAAAAGCCATGCAAAAAGCCACAAAAATATTAAAATTGGTTGAAAACCATTTTTGAAGAAAAACTTCATTGGCAGGTGTTGAATTGGAAAATTAAGAAAATTTCTGATGTATGCACATGCATACAAATATTGATGTAAAGAGATTCTAATGGTGAAAGAAGACATACATGCTGATATCTTATTCCATTTAGGATTGATTGTATTTAAAAGATTTCCAAGCATGTTGAAAAGTGACCTAACAGTGTACAGTGTGATGTCATAATTGCACACCCAAGACGATGTTTTTGTATTTATTTGAAAATATTTATTGAAAATACTTTGTATTTAATTATTTAAATTTGGCTTAGCATATACTCCTACTCTTGAATTAAAGACAAATATTTTTTTCATTTTTATGATAATCTATTAAAGAATCAGACATCACAAATAATACAAATCCGCTTGCCGCTAATAACATACTTATGCCGAAAAGTGTCTTTTATGCCTACCCACACCCGGCACCTGAGTTTTTCCTGCAAACTCAGGTATGACAATTACCAACCAGACTTCCTGTTCAGTGTATTGTGTTTTCATTCCAATTGTTTATCTGCCATTCCCATGCACACCACAATCAAGTAGCCCAAGGTTATTTGTGTGTATAAGATTACAGAAGCCAGTGCTGAGTAATCAGGGCACTTTTGTGTCTTAGTGGGACAAATTTGTTGGCAAACTGGTGATAAAAATAGCCTTGCCCGTGGTGATGTGTACATTAACTGTGAATGATTGACAGACCATTTCTCCTAAGGAAAGATATTGCTTAATGCTTTCCACCCTCTGTCCCACATACCATTCCAGGCACTCTGTTCCACATTACATCTCATCCTACATCCCTCCATACAGGAAATCATACACGAAATCAAGATGCCATTCCTGCATATGACCCATATGCTATCACACCTGCAATCAAGATGACATCTCAGCATACCACACACCATGCCACCCTTTCCCACACACTATGCCACCCTGTCCCACACACCATGCCACCCTGTCCCACTCGCCATCCCTCCCTGTACCATGTGTCATTCCACTGTCCTTCAGGCAATTCTATTCTATCCCACATGCCATCACACCTGAAATCCAGATGACATTCCACCACATGCAATACCACATACCAAGCTTAAGCCACTCTGTACCACATACTATGCCACAAGTTGGTATCCCGCCCTGTCCCATATGCCATCCTCCCTGCCCCACACACCATCCAATATTCCAATGCCATCCTACCCTATCCAACATGTCATCGCAAATTGACACCCCCTTGTTTCACATGCCATGCTACCCTGCGCCACATGCCATCCCACCCTGCTTACATACCATCCCAACTTGTACAGCATTCCACCCCATCCTGTCCCCAATACCATCCCACCCTCATCTAAATTCCTACATCTACCAATCATTATGCCATCCTCCACCCAAAATTCCTTCCTCTGAACTCCCATCCCCTCCCCTCTATCACATAACATGCCCCATTCACTTACCATCCCCCTTCACCTACCATCCTCCATTCACCTGCCATCCCCCTTTCATTTACCATCTTCCATTCATCTACCATCCTCCAATCACTTATCATCCTTCATTCACTTACCATCCTCTATTCCCTTACCATCCCCCATTCACTTACCATTCTCCATTCACTTACCATCCTCCATTCACTTACCATCCTCCATTCACCTGCCATCCCCATTCACTTACCATCCTCCATTCACTTACCATCCTCCATTCACTTACCATCCCCCATTCACTTACCATCCTCCATTCACCTGCTATCCCACATTCACTTCCCATCCCCCATTCACTTACCATCTTCCATTCACTTACCATCCTTCACTCACTGCATTGCACCACACCTCCCTCCCCATTACCTCCTGATAATTTTCATAAACAAAAAAAAACATGAACCCTTAACTTAAATCTGATGCTTTCAATAAAAACATGCTCAACTTGATTTTTTTTGTCTAGATAGAGCTGATCTATCTACCAAAACATTCACATCCAAGACACAAAATTACAAATTCTTTTGAGGCATCAGCCTCTATTGTTCAACTCTTTTTTCGTGGCAGAACAAATTCCTTAATTGATATTCATGTCAGGAATGCATTTGTTGTAAGTTCTTTCAGGGAAAGAATCTCTTTTATATGAATTTCCTTTCACAAAAATACTTGGAATTCTTTTCCAAGGGCAGAAATATTTTAGTTTCCCTAGTAGTTGGACAATGCATGAGGTTGGACAGACAATGGATGTGGACAAATGGACAGACAAACAGACGACGGACGGATGGGTGGCAAAGATGCTGTATGTCCTCTTCACCAGCGTGGATCTGCAACTATGACATCACACCTAATACTTCAAGTTCACTTTTCCAAACATTAGTGAAATCTTTGAAATGCAATAACTCCTAAATGGAATAAGATATCAACATGGTTTCTTCACCATTTTTGTCTTTGATAAATGAAACTAAAAATTCATGGAAATATTCCTTTCATAAATCACCTTACCATAAGAATCATCCTAATAAACTTTACAAGACCTAATAAAAGAAATGTCTTTCAGGGCCCTATTGGAAATTTCATGACAACAGTAAAATGGAAATAGTACAAAATTGGAAACATGCAGCACTAATATCCAGGTTTAATATGAAATTCTGAAAAGACTTAATCAAGCCTCAGGAACAATGTATTGCATTTTTCTAAAGAATATATTTATAAAGTTTAAACTTTAAAACTAAGAGAAATTGAGCAACATTTACTTTGATACTCTGGGCTCGGGAACAATCCTCGGAAACAGTTTAATCCAGGGAAGATTTGGAAATGCCCAGAACATAAGGCCTTGTTGCAACTGCTGTCTCCAAATACTCTCCTGAGAAATGATAGAACGAAAGATACTTTATTCAAGTACATGAAGCAATATCTTTCCTTAGGAGAAATAGTCCGTCAATCATTCACAGTTAATGCACACATCACCTCAGGCACAACTATTTTTATCACCAGTTTGCAAATAAATTTCTCCTACTAAGACACTTAACACAGATGAGTGATTTCAATCACAAAAGTGCCCTAAATACTCTTCACTGGCTTCTGTAATCTTATACACACAAATAGCCTTGGATGTGGTTTGCATGGGAATGGCAGATAATCAATCATTGTTTGGAATGAAAACACAATACACTAAACAAAAAGTCGGGTTGATAATTGCCACAACTGAGTTTTCAGGATTAACTCAGGTGCCGGGTGCAGGTATGCTTGAAGATAAACTTTTCGGCATGTGACCAATTGAGCAATCGCTGCATACAGATGAAACTCATTTTCCACAATATTTCTACACTTATCAGCCCCAAGAAAGAAGATAAAATGTACGATAGAATTACCTATTGTCTTTCAAAATTATCTGGCAAAAGATGGACAATTTTAAGCATTGACCCCCTCTCTATGTCCAATATTGCTGAATGTGCTTGGCCCCTTCAAAGAAATGTCTGACATCCCACATCAAAAGCTGTTTTGAGGATACTTAATTAACAGAGACTGTAAGTACCATAAAGTAAGAGCAGTATTTGACTATTCTGCAGACTTAGACATATGTATTCAAGCTGAAAATTGCCTATGTCTAAAAAATGACTAAAATCTCACTCAAATATTGGACAAAACTGTTGGAATAGTTCAGTGTCACCAAACCTTATCATTTAGTGTTGTGATTCTTAAATATATTTCTTTCCTCGTTATTAATTTTACTGAACTAATCCTTTAAAGCACAAGAATATCACACTTCACAGATGGGAAACTTACTTTCTTTGAATTTACTGTTTTGATCTCAAAATCATCAAACTGACATCGTGAAAATGCTGTCATCCCTGCTGCTTCCTCAGCGCTGCGAACCGGTGAACTCCAAGAAAAGTTGTTAGGAGAGGTAAAACGAATTCTTGTACGTAAAGACCAATCTATTGGAAAGCAGGTGTGTTGGTACCTTCGTTCTTCTGCCGTAGGTTCGTTTCCCTGATCCTGATTATGGGAAGGACAGATGAATGAGAATAATATCAGGGGTCAACATTTTTTCACCACTGTTCCCTTGAACAGTACTAAAAATACCATATTTAAGGTATTAAGCGCCCCTGCTCTAAAAACACCCACCAATCATTTTTTGATTAATAACAATTTATTTGATTAATTAAAGACTTCAAATAAGTTAAGTAATTTATTTGATTGATTTGAAAACTAACATTTTTTTGGTAACATTTGCTTATTTTGCATCTGACGTTCACAATGTTTTGTGGTGGTTATTGTGGGCTACAGTAGTGTAGAACTAGTTCACACAATGCAACAGTTTGAAGAGCAAAGTGTACGTGGCATCGGAGCATGGGCGCCTAATAGGAAGAAATTTCACGCCTAAAAAGTAGTGCAATTTTATTTTTGTAAGTGCCCCAGGCGCTTATTACATGGAATATGGTACATACATGTACACAATGTAAACACGTATTGACCCAAATCCAGTTGCTTACAGTACATGCTTACACATGCAAGGAGTATACAATGGCCCAACACTGCATATATGACAGGATAGATTGGAATAACTTTTCTTACAAGAAAATTAAATTCATGGGAGATTTTTATTTGACAACATGTTCATGATCATAAATTAATTGATAATTAATTGATGCCATAATTTTTGTCAACGGGTATATTAAACCAAAATGTCACATGTTTAAAAAACATTGTTCTCGGAACAGCAGGACAGCTCTAATTTCCACCTCTGACTATCTTTCTTTTTTATTCAGCATGGTAAGGCACGCATATTCGGCGTCTGCAAATTGTCTCAACAAACTGGAACTCACCCGACACTTTTTAAAGATCATGCAATTTTGTAGTATAGTTACAAAAAACCACAGGTTCGACGTACGGACAGACATAACATCGACAACCAAGTCAATATCCACGGCCTTTGATAACCCAGTTGTGGTGCACTGGCGAGTGGAAAAATCTGACCTGACTTGCTTATATATCAGATGGAGCCTGACTGTTTGAAACTTTAAGGAGCAAAGCAACTAATGTCACGTTTATTAAAAATAACCTGTCTGAATAGCAGCAGGCTTGACTAATCAGGACTAAAATAGAGAATGGCTTGGCGAGGAATAATGCAGCGATGAAGCAGGTTCAAAACTTTGGGGGAGATACACTAGTATCTTGCTTTGCTACCATTGCATGGACGTCCCTATAAACTGCTATGTTGTTATATTTGGAAAACAAAAATTCCCTGACAGCCCCACAGCTAAGCTTACATGTAATCTCCCATACTTGAAAAGAAAAACCACAAAAAAGCAAAAAAAATATTTTGATATATGTAACTTCTTGAAAACTAACTGTAAAGTTTAACACACAGAGGTCAAGTGGGTGGAGATTACGTGTTGTGTAGCAGCACAGGCCTGTGGGAAATTATTTATAGCACAGAAGGTTTGTGACCTCGGGTTTGAGCTCAGCTTGCTACAGTGTTAAATTGGGCTTAGCTTATGTTCACGTAATGACAGTAAAAGTTGTCATCACATTTTATTATATAACCCTCAAAACATCTACCTACTGTGTTGTAGTGGTTATCATACCTGTCTACAGACCACGAGGCCCTGGGTTCAGGCCTAAGTTGGGTAGACACGCCAGTGTACCACAACTGCTTATCAAAGGCCATTGTCGATGTTATGTCTGTCCGTACGTCATACATGTGTTCTCGTCCGGGTCGTATTAAGCGTTTCGTGATAGCATTGTTACTATCATAACCGAATACGCAGGCGACAACCCCTTCATTGTAATTGTGTGTTCACTCGTCGTCGTCGTCAGGAACAACAACAAACTTAATACCCTATGCAGTAACATTGAAAACATCTGAAACCACCCTTAATAGAATACCTCTTTCGGGTTTTATCACTAAATGATAAAAGAATGGTGAGTCCCCTGTGGAGGATCATATCTTAGATTGAAATATTTTTCTTTAAAGAAGACATAAAATTTGATAAAATCTTTATTTTATGTAATAGAGATTTAAAATCTAGACCAACTACCAAACACAGCAAGTCAAAATCTTATTCCTATCTCAAGTTATTCATATGTTTCAAGTCGACACATGAAGGCTGCCATTTTGTTCATTATATAGTGAAACCTTGTTCATGATGACACAATTTCCCCAACAGGAAAATGAGGATTATAATGTATTTCTTTATTACTTTTAGTAACGTTTTTATTCCAAACTGTTGTGATACAAAGTTTCAACACTTTGTTCTCATAATTTCATGTGTGCACAAATAGGTCCTTGACCCTTACAAAAGAAAAACAATTTTCATAAGCTAGAAAACTTGAGATAGATTATAAAGAAGGCATTCCAACATCCTGCTGGGTTAATGACATCATTTCCTACATGTTTTAAAATCAAAATGGCAACTCCCACAGTAGCAGCTTGAACAAATTTTAGGTTTTTGATAAATACAAAAATATGTGTTAGATTGCTTTGGGAGGTATGAACATGGTCAAAAGATTTGTTTTTTAATTATATCATATGAAATCAGTTTTATGTCAGACTGTATGTCTCCTTTAATGTTACTGTACCTCTTCGTCTTTGCTTGTGGGTTCTTCTGGATCTTGGCTTTGGTCAAGAAGTAGGTTGGTGCTGTTCACCACATCTTTAGCTGATGCCTAATTTGATTAAGAAAATGAGAAAAATATTCTTCTTTAATAAATGTTTGTACATTTTGGCATGTTTTTATGGGACTGATGTTCTACCACTTATCACAACTAAACTGTAGTTACCTGAAACAGCCCTAGGTTTAAAACACTGACTAAATGTAATTATGTGTTCCATTCCTTCAAATGTTTAACAGTTGCATCCAAGCTAATGCAACATACAGTATATAACCAACTCGGATAACTTTTCCTCAATATATTTTTTTCCTTTATAAAAAAAAGGCCATTATACTAAAGGAGGTGATTCTGATTCTCAAAAGTGCATACAATAATCAAACATTACCATGGTTACCTCAAAAAGCCCTAAACCAAGAAGTAAATGTTCTTACCTGTTCTATTTTGTAAAAAAACTAAAGTCACACCCCAGCTGATATCCTTTGATCTAGCATTTCCTCTTTATTTTCTTTTCATAAAACCATTAAGGATCATATCATTAGTTGTTGTGCTCCTTAAAATTTCAAACAGTCAGACCCGACGTGATAAATAGGCAGGTCGGGTCAGACTTTTCCTCTTTATTTTCTGTATTCTGAAAACCACAAGTAATTAAAATCAAATTCCCTTATCAATGGCCCCATTGTATTCGTTCTCCTGGTTAAGCAATTATTCTAAGTAAGATAAGTGGTCTCATTATTTGCTACAGTAAGTTTGTGGTCATAATTTACTGGAACAAATTTTTAAGGATAAGGACAAGTCATGTGTCCCCTAATAAGAGGTGCAACAATAGGTGGGAGGCTTAGTAAATCCCACTGGCTAAAGCAAGATACTGAGATTCGAAAGGCCTCAAGCAATGACACTATGATGTTTGTTATGGTGTCTGAGTATTAAATTCCCCATGACCCTCAGGATTCTAGTTGCACCACTGTCCCTAGTCAATGAATATATCATACTACAGTAGTTCTATTATTGGGATAATTGGCTTATTACATAACACAAAAAGTTTGGTTTTCCTTTGCAGAGACAAAGTTTAAGCAACTGTACTTTGCAGTAACTCAACATTACCAGCACTGTACAACAAGGCTTTTACACTTTTTCATAAAATGTATACACGCTATATAAGTAGCACGCCACCTTTTTTGTGACTTCTGAGCCTTCTTGCCCTCTGTCAATTGCTTCTGCAGGCACTGTTGAAAATCTGCTACATTCACACCTGCTGCTGGTTTTTCAATGTCACTTTGTACTCTTCTTCTGGTACTACTACTGGCTGAAGAAACACTAAAAGGATTTCTCCTCTTTAGATTTGCTGCCTTCGCTCTTCCATCTGAGTCTTCACATAAAGCAAGACGTTGACGAAACGAAACTGGTATGTCGCTGGTGCTTTTTCTTTGCCTTTTGGTTTTACGTAGCTTCATAACTTCTGAAGGCTTTCGCCAACCTGGAGACCACTTTTTCCCTTCATCAGCCATGGTCTAATTTAAAGAACGATCAAAATAAAATAAAATAAAAAATGATATAGGCCTATATCTCTCATAATAATGCATTTAGTGAGAATTAATGAACTTAAGAATTATATGGACAGGTTATATACAGAAGGCCACACTTAAAATGACAACCATACAGGCCAGTTTTGTTAGTCTGCATGGGAAGCACATAAAAGTTTGTTGAATTTTGATTCTTATCCAAAAACTCATGCATCCCTGGTCATGAAACTCTTAAAAATTGTAAGATGCATTCCTTAACAATCCACTCCTTGCAAGAAATGTTAAAAAATTGTATCCTCAGATGTAAAATTGGGGAATATTTGAAGCTACTTTGAAAGCCATGTTAGACTTATGCAGCCCCTATCAAATTCACAAGATACACTTAACTAATCTATAAATGACTAAATAACAGCCAATGTATTTTTGGATGGGTATTTTAACCTCAAATTTCAGATTTGTCCACATGTGACCAATGTTAATAGATTGACCGTAATTTCATTTTTAGGGCACATGAGACTTAAAGTTCTCAAAAAGTGTTGTAAAGTTTATAGCCTTTTCAAACTTTAAAGACTGTCCAACTAGTCACTTTATACTCTTTTTAAAACCAAAATTTATATTTAAGAGGAATATGTTTATAGCTATCCAAAATTTGGACAAAGATACAACACCAAAGCGTTTTTCTCATACAAGAAGGCATTTCAGCTGGGTCATTCCCATGGCCAATAAGGAAACTTTGCTCTGGCTAATGCACAAAAGTGTACATTGGTGCACATCCTCCGATATTAAGTTCTGGTGTACACAAAATATTAATGACTTATCAGAATTCCATTAATTGAATTAATGGTTCCCCATCCTCCCCCATCCCCATCCCCCCCATCCCCCCACTCCTCTGCTTGATGATACAGTAAAGATCTGCTGCACGCCAGAGAGCTTTCTAACCAAGATCTTGGCTGTAAGCGTTTCTTGAAGACTTTGCGTTTGTCATATTTTCGAAAGGAATGCATCGACTGCTGTATTTTCATACATTCTGTTTGTTTCTTATGTATGCTACAGCATGCGTGCCCTATGAAACACAATTCACACAATACTGATGTAAACAAACATTATGTGACAAGAACCAATGACATCAATGCCGGAAAAGATTATGTTTACTAACGGACAAAGCTGTATGGAGGGTATGCAACTAACATCACACACGCTACGCTGGATGGCTCATGAGCTAATCACAAGTCATGCATGGAATAGTAAAACACAATTTGGTTTTTACTATTCCATGCATGACTGGTGATTAGATCATCTTTGTTCATTCCCAGATTTATGACTGCGCGACCATCTGGCGTAATGGAAAAGTTTGTTTCTTTGTTTGTTTGATGATGGCTTAATGGCACCACGACAGCAAGGGTCAAACTGTGCCTGAAAGGTTACATCATTCTAGAGGTAGGTAGGAAAGAAAAATAGGAGGAGATTGAGAGAAACATGGGAACTAAAAGCCAGAAAGCTGGGATCGATGGAGGAAGTGCATGGGTGAAAAAATGGGACTAACGTAGAGGTGAGGGAGGAGGAGGAGGAGGGGGGTGGGAGAGGGTGACTAAATATGGTAGTATAGGATAGCATGATGAAGAGAAGAAATAACTTTATCCGGAGGTTTTTTTTTTTTTGGAAGAGCTTAGTTATTGAGTTGTGGAAAGCAAGGGAAGCTCTGGGAAGGTTGTACAGGGGGAAAGCAAGGAGGACATGGTGGACTGTGAGGGTGCAATGGCAATTGTTGCAGAGGGGTGGGGAACCAATAAGTAAGAGGGAGTGCGTGAGGAGGGTGTGACCTATTCTAAGGCAGGTAAAATGAACATTGTCGGCACAGGAGAGATTGTGGATGGTGGGTTTTTTTGGAAAGTGGGATGGATGATGTGGAGTTTGTTATCAATTTGGGAGTCCCATGAGGTTTGCCAGGGGTCACGAACAAGGGAAGCGATAAGCGGTTTAATGTCAGAAAGGGTTTTGGGAAAGGGAGTAGAGGGAGGTTGAGGGCAAGCTTAGCAGCTGCATCAGCTCTGTCATTGCCAGGGATGCCAACATGGCTGGGTATCCAGAAGAAAATAATACTTTTCCTGCAGAGGGGGGCAAAAGGATTTTATGGAGGAGGTGGAATGTGGGGTTATCCCATTAAAGATTGAGTAAAGAAGTAAGGACAGCCTTGGAGTCGGAGAAGATGGCAAAGTGGCTGAGCAGGGAGTACTCAATAAACTT
This sequence comes from Chiridota heheva, assembly GCA_020152595.1. Lineage (NCBI taxonomy): Eukaryota > Metazoa > Echinodermata > Holothuroidea > Apodida > Chiridotidae > Chiridota > Chiridota heheva. The sequence continues at coordinate 98,467 of JAIGNY010004284.1, forward strand.
GAGGGCAAGGAGGATGGCCTTGGCCTCGGCTGAGAAGATGGATGAGTGTTTGGGAAGCCTACTACTGAGGGTGATGTCTTGGATGACAGCAGCAGCCGCTGTCTTGTCACCTTCCTTGGAGCCATAGGTACAGATGGAGGTGTAGTTTGAGAGTTGATCTTTGATTTGGTTGTGGAGGTTGATAAAGAGGTTAGGGTGGGTTTTGATTTTGTGATGAGTAGAGAGGTCAGGTGGATAGAAGGGAGGGGGTGGCCCAGGGAGGAAAAGTGGGCCAGGAGAAGGTGCCAAGAGTGGATGGGGTTGATGCTGAGATGGTGGAGGTCTGGTTTGATGCATAAGCTGAAGGGAGGGAGAATAGGGTATTAGTCCTATCAAAGAGGGTGGAGAAATTGGGGTACCTAATGAGGTTGTAAACAGGGTTCTGGGTGTTAGTGAGGGCTCTAAAAGCATAGAAGGGGCTAAGCTTTCTACACCTTAGCAGAAATGGGGGTTCCTTGGCTTCAACGTGAGGCTGGTGATGGGGGAGGTCCTGTAGGCACCCAGACAAAGCCTGGGGCTTCAATTTGGATGATTGCTGATGAGGTTGAGGTAAGAGTTGTGAGCAGCACAGTATACAATATTGCCGCAGTCGAGCTTGGGACGAATGATGAGCCTGAAAATTTTGAGGAGAGCATGGGGTTCGCACCCCAAGTTGTGTTGGAGAAGGGGCGGAGAAGGTTAAGGGAGCTGTTGCATTTCTGTTTCATGTTGGTGATGTGTTGTTTGTAGGAGAGCTTGGGGTCTAGGATTAAGCCCAGGAAGTTAGTGTGGTCAACTTTAGGGGTGCAATTGTCATTGAGCACGAGGTTCGGGTTGGGGTGGAGATTGTTGAAATGACAGAAGTGCATGCAGACTGTCTTGTCTTTGGAAAATTTAAAAGCGTTATTGTTGCACCAGTCTTGCAGCCGGTTGAGGCTAAAGTTGGAGCCTATTTTCGACAACAAGAAAGCTAGGCGAGGAGTAGAAGATGGTGAAGTCAGCCACGTAGAAGGCACATTTGATGTTGGGACCAAGATCGTCCACGATGTCGGTAATGCTCAGGTTGAAGAGAGTAGGGGAGAGGATGCTACCTTGGGGGAAGCCTTTTTCTTGGGGGTAGGGGTTGGAGAGAGTGTGGCCAATACAAACTTGGAACTGCCTGGGTGAAATAAAGATAGATAGGTAGTCTCTGAGGCCAATGATGTAAAGTTTGCAGGTAATGCCATATTTCCAAGTAGTGTCAAAAGCTTTCTAGAGGTGGAAAAAGATGGCAATGAGGTGTTCCATTTTTGCAAAGGATTCCCGGATAGCGGTGTCGAGCATAATTAAATGGTACAGGGTATTGGGACGTTTCCTGAAGCCATTTTGGTAAGGGGAGACGATTCTGTTGGTCTCAAGGAACTAGTTTGGGGATGGACAGTACCAACCCCTCCAATACTGGCCCATCGCCCTCATTTCCTTTATCTGGAGGACAGCACCACCAGCACCGACCCCTCCAGCTACCGCCCCATCGCCCTTAATTACCTGCTGTCCCTGTAAAATCAAGGAAAGGATTATTAACCAGAAATTAAACTGGTTCTTTGGGACCAAAGAAATCCCCAAAGAATACAAAATAGGGCTTAATTGCAGAATACCCCGCAACTCATTAAATTCTCTGTGTAGCTGGCTCCACACTTAAAATTACAAAACAAAGGAAACACTACCAATAAATTCACCAAATTGAACTAAGGTCATTCTTTGAAAAAAAAAATTGTGATAAGCGTGGAGCCAGCAAAGCCACTCTGAGTTGTATGTATGAGTTTATGAAAAATTTCCATCGCAAACACGGGAGCCAGTGGAGCTGCTCCAGGGTGTATGCAAGAGATTACAACAAAATCCCCTTCCAAGCATAATTTCATACCAAAAGTCCACACATTCCCCCTCAGTATTGAGGGGGACTTAGGTCAATTTCACCCAACATAAATTCATCCCAAAAGTCCACAGAGCCACGGGGCCAGCTGCGAGGTGCTATTAGCAGTTGCTGGGTATTTTGCAATTACTCCAAACATCGGAGGATTCTTGGTGTATTTGAAAAAAAAATCAAAATACGCTGGTGTATCCTTGGTTGCAGAAAAATTTCCGAAACCAGTCTGGGTGCATGGAGCTTTGTCAGTTTGACAAAAATGTGCATACTTTTCTCTCAAATTAAATTATAAAGAATAACAGTGATATGAATATAACTGGACTAAACTGCTATGTCTTCAAGAATTTTGGCGCAAATATTCAGCGTAGAGAAAAACTTAGTTATCATACACATCCCTTAGTATGGTTGACATTGGGATTGCCGTACAAGGGTTGTTAAAGCTGGTATACAATTCCTATGGGTTTTTTAAATATTTTTGAGAATTCACTCGTTGTAAAAAATTGGTAATTGAAAAATTACTTACTTTTTGGATATTCTTATGTACCAATTAGTCTAAATAATACACTTTTCCAACAAACTTTTCCTAAATCTTTACCTACAGTATTTGGCACCACAACAGGATAAAACTTCTCAGATTCAAGTTTTGGTGGCCATCTTTCTTAATCACCGCATGTTTGTTTTAAACTATTCAAACCTCCACCAATAATTTTCAGCATGTTCCACTAAACTAGTTCCACTAAACTGCAGGTTGATATTTTGCTGACATTGTGACAACAATTTTTTTGTTCATATAATTTCATAATATAGTTTTAGTCAAACAACTGTGTGCGAAAACAAATTAAAAAAACATCAAGAAATGTTTAGATAATATAATAGTACTTTGTATGTATTATCTTAATTTTAATAATCTAAAACATATTACCCCTGCTAAAATGTTATAGCCCAAATAGCAATGTTTTGAACTTATAATGTGGTTTGGACTGGAGAGCTTGTCAGTGATTTTTACACAAAAAAAAGTCCAGCAAATGCTTCAATAAAAGTAGATAAAATCACTGTAAAAACAGTTTTTGAAGACATGGATGGGCTTCAAACATCATGAATAAGCAATGTTGGCAAAAAAAAAGGAAAATGATTTCATTTTCATAAAGATATTAAAACTGAGATTTTCCTATGTTTTAACAGTGTTTCAAACAGAAGGATATAGGGCTTTGTATAGTAACCTCGGATGGCCAGCCATTAGTAAACGGCAGTCAACAGTTGGCATCAGTCTGACAGTACTACGGGGAGTATAGTAAAAGACCCGAATTTCAACCACTACGTCATTCGTTTGAAATTACCCACCTTGGCAATGATATCCAAACATCAATTTTGTCCAACACAAAAACTACACTTGTTTTTCACCAATACAATGGCTCCTTTGTTAAGTATGTCCACAAAAATTGATGAATGTTGCTAATCCTAAAAAATTATTAATTTTTTCGGTTTCTTTTCCCCCTACTGGTTCTCGATCGTCTGCGAACTTACATGTAGGTTAAAGGTCATGGAACATTACGTAATGCAGCCTAAGCTCTTTTGTTAAGTCTTTATATCAAATCGGGTCCAAAGTTGATGCTTTTTATACTCGGTTTCAAAAGGTGTGGCTATTGATTTACACAAACATTACAATGTAGCTCAAGGATCATGTATCGTTTTATCTATTAACTTATTTTTTGGATATAATCGAGAGGAAAGTTATGCAACATAAATAAGACTCACCTAAATAAAATGTTAAATAATTTTGATCTATTCGTTGAAAATTGATTTAAATTATGTAATTGTAATAGGGCTTTCATTTCATATTATTGCTAGTCAGTTCAGGAAGAGCTTAATTTATAACACTTACATGTATCAGACACCATTGGCTTCACCCATACCACCACACACACCCCAATGAAAATGTCTTTAATTCATCTTTTCTTAAAATTAAGAAGACAATTAATGCACAGACCCTGAGTCCTGAATTTTACCCCGTTTGAGGGCTCCCCCACCATGACCTGGCAAGTTGTGAACCCATTCTGAATGCACAGATAATCCTGGTCACAGTAACGTAGTCTGACTACCGTAGGTCATAAGATGACTTTTTTTCATTAAATTACAGCCCAAGAATCTATGAATTAGTTTCACTTCTATGATTTATTTTTGTTCTTTAAAGTTTTGGAATTAGTTGTTTTTTTTTTGTCATTTATTATCCACAGAAAGAAAAATGATACAAATTGTATCCCATTGCAAACATGGAAAGGGCGATAAGTTTAGTGAAGAAAAGAAGATGGAAGATTAGGAAGGCTGCAAAGCTATGTGGCATCCCATACCAGTCTACAGGATAAGATCTGCGGAAAAACAAAGATCGATGATCAAATGGGAGCACCATCCCTCATTACAACGAGGAATTGCTGATTAAGCATGTGACAGATCTTGCAAATCTAGGATATCCCTTAAGCTAATGCGAGGTTATAAGTTTGGCTACAGACACAGTGGTGGTCATTGAAAAAAGGAAAGCTGCTCTCAAACAGGTGGTTTGCGAGGTTCATGTAAAGATGGTTACAATTGAGCCTTGCAAGGTCCCAAAAGCTGAGTATGAAGCGGGCGAAACCATTGAGTGACGAAACTATAAAGAATTACTTTGAGGTATTTGAGAAAATTCTCAGAAAATATGATTTGCACGATAAAGCCCAATTCATTTTCCATGTAGATGAAACAGGATATCAAGTTAAATACAATCCTAAAAGTGTTTGTTCCCCGGAACACAAACTTAAACTCAATAACTGCCGACAGAGGCGCCTAGGGCAATTACAACTGTCACAGCTGCCGAAACGCCCTTGGAAACACTGTTTTAACTATATGTGTTCAATGGAAAGCGCTTGTATAAAGATCTGACGAAAGGGGCATTGCCGGGGAGCTCTTTCGCCATGTCGGCAATTGGCTGGAGTAATGGCGACCTTTTTAAAAATTACATCGAACGCCATATAATCAATTATCTTCCAACAAGGCAACACATTCTCCTGCATTATGACAGTCACAATTTACACATTACAATCCCCCTCATCTAGTATGCACTTTCAAAGGAGATCATTTTATTTGTTCTCCCCCTCCCCCTCCCCTACACCAGTCATGTCCTCCAACCACACAATGTGGCAGCTTTTAAACCATTAAAAACGCTCTATCAATATGAATGCCAGCGGTATATGCACCAACATCCTCAGGAGATAATCTTTGGGTTTTTTTGCTATAAATTTATGTGCTTAGTTCCATCATCATTAGTACAATTACTAACAATTAAACCACTTATATTTACAAGACATTATTTCACTGTTGTAATTTAATCTACATGTAAGTTTTTGGGAGAGTTATAAAATAAGTTTTGAACTTCTTTCTCTCTCCTTTTTCATTGAAATGTATTAGTAATACTAGTAACAAGGCCAGAAACTTGTTTTTTTGTTATATTTAAAATACAAATGTACTTTACTTTTGTTTTTGTCACTATTTTGTGTATACTGCATGTGGAAATCAATGATCATACTGGGCTTACTCAGTCTGCCAATTGATGACCTCCTGCAGCCGGTCCATCATCCGTCGCGGCACCTACACCCCAACGTTTATCAGCTCCTACAGACTAACAAAGATTGCTACAAATTCAGCTACTTTCCAATAACAGTTAAAGATTGGAATTCACTTTCATTTGAACTTACCAACACGGATCCAAAGCTATTTAAGAATCAAGTCCTGGGACATCTCAGCAACGCAACTAAGAAAGATTAACGCCACCAACTATAGTACATGCCCACACCAGCCCCTGCGTGCTTGACTCCACTACGGGACATTGGCGTAGGCAGGTTTTTAGTTTGGGAGGGGCTACTCATTGGTATGATTTTGAACCCGTGACAGTATCTAAGCGAAGCGCCACCATGGGTTGGCGCGTAGCGTTCAGAGAAATTTTTCCAATAAATGGTGCCTATAGATTGCCGGAAATGGCACTTCCTAGGCCAAAAACTTGCAAATTTGAGGCTGTATTTCTTTGATTGTTCACAATTTTGCCAGAATTTTGCTGTTAATATGGGATTGGGGTGAGGCATGGCCCCCGTGGCCCCCCTCTGGCTACGCCAGTGCCACGGAAGTGTTATGCAGTATTCTTACAGATACAGATCATGAAATGAAATCATACAATTACAAATAACAAACATATTTCGCGTAACTACTATCTGTAAAATATAACACTTGAGTCTTGACCACTTCGATTAATACTAGGCCTATTCCAAAATGGATGCATGACTGATTTAGTCACCGTAAAATGTGAATATTTTTATATTACGTTTCCACACTTCATTATTAAAACTTAGTTTACCTTTACTAGGTGTATTTTTTTTCTCGTAGCTTTTCTGGGAATTCACGTTTAAAAAAATTGGCAGATTTGAGGTGGTACACTACAAACAATGCGACAGTTGGATATATTCTTGCTTAGGTGACAAAGAGTTGTTGTTAATGGTGAAGTATCTCCATGAAAGAAGGTTACAAGCGGTGTTCCTCAGGTTTCTGTATTGGGTCCGCTTCTTTACTCAATCTTCATTAATGATATTGATGTTTCCCTTGGCTCCAGGATTTGTAAATTTGCTGATGACACTAAGCTTTACAGGATTGTTGATGATGCTAGGGATTCTTCCTTTTGCAAACTGATCTGAATAAGTTAGTTTCCTGGTCCCAAACTTGGTAAATGTCATTCAATGTTGATAAATGCAAAGTTATTCATTTTGGTCAGAACAATTTGGCTTTTGATTACTGCATGAAAGAGGTTCAAATCTTGATTGTTTGATCAAGAAAGGGATCTAGGTGTTGTCGCAATCTGAAGCCTTCTAAACCGTGTGCTTTATCAGCTGCAAGGGCAAATATGATGCTTTGTTTAATTAGAAGAAATTTGAGAGGCTGTTCTTAATTTGTATAAGCAGTTAGTCAGGCCTCATCTTGAGTATGCTATTCAGGTTTGAAGTCCCTTTTATGAGAAGGATAAATTCATTTTGCAGCAGCTTCAGCGATAGCCACTAGACTTATTCCCGAAGTAAGGAATCTCTCTTATAAATCTAGGTTGCGAATTTTTGGTTTGACCATGCTTGAGTTGAGAAGAGTATGTGGCAATATGACTCAGGTTTTAAGTTCCTATCTGGTAGTGATGCTTTGACTTCCTGTTATTTCTTGCATGTTTCAGCTAATCCTCATGTGACACGTGATTACAGTTTAAAGTTGACCAATAGTGTTCTCACGGATAGATATTCGGCGTTTTAACTTTTCGCAAAGAGTTGTAAATGAGTGGAATGGTTTTGCCTGAGTGGGTAGTTAGCTTCAATTCTGAACATAACATTAATAAGTTTTTTACTAATTGTGGGCGTCTTTGATTTTTGTCGTGGTGGTGGTGGTGGTATCAGTTTAGGCTTTTTATAGGGTGACTAACCTTTCTTAGCCCGTAATCTTGTAATGTTATTTTAAATAGTGCCTCAATTCTTCTACGTTCAGCTGCTGTACTCCCCACCCCCTCCTTCATTTCCTCCCCTCGACTTGTACTTTTACTTCCGCGCTCCAGTCTCAGAAATTCTTGGACAAAATACTTGAGACACTCACTTACTATTTTTAAAAAAATCGAAATATATTCAAATATACAAACAATAAAAATAGCAAGTTCCACTTGTACTTTTACTTCCGCGTTCCAGTAAGAGCACTGGATTTTTTTTTCTTTTTTTTTTCTTTTTTTGTCTTCTAATGATTTCTTGCTCTGTTTAATTTAAAGACAAAATATAAGCTGTAAATATAAACAAAATTTATATTTCTGACGAAATAAAGTTTTCGAATCGGGGAAGAAATGATAACAGATTTTGAAAGTTCCACTAGACCATTGAGTTGTACGTTAGTATTTTCTGAAAATATGCAGGTATTGTTAGAGTAAAAGGATAACAATGGTAGAGTAATATATCACAAATAAATATAAATTTAGTACTCATAAGTCATACTAAATTTTGTTTGGCATTTCGAAATATTCGAATTGATCGGCTCCTTTAGATAAACTTAGCACGCAAGATTTGAAATTTTAGTTGGTTAATACGCTGCTGACATTCTACCTTTTTTTCGATAAAATTTCTGTCTCTACCAATTTAGCTTAAAATGACGGTAGAATGGGCGTACTTCCGAAATACATTTAAACAATGTTAATAACCAATAATCCAAGTTTTTTATGTTCGAGAAGACCATATTCCAAAAAATTTAACAGCATCAAGTAGAATTGTACCCTGTCTTAATTGCACTAAAATTATTCTATTACGTTTTATGATTTTCCAAGTGCCGTTCAAATTCTAACAATTGCAAGAAATCCACTCCCGAAAAGAAATATGATCATTTTGATTTACAATTTAACAATTCCTAAACAAGTTTAAGAAACTTTAAAAAAAATCGCTCATTTTTGTCAACGACTTCCTCCTTCCATTTACAGACAATTTTAGACAAAATTCCTTGAGACATTTGATATTCAATTGTGTTTTCTGGTAAATCTGATCAAAATTGTTTCATCATTTTTCGTAATACAATATATCTATTGGGTAATTGTAGATCATAGGAAATGTTTATTTATAGATGACGTTAAGAACATGATTTTATTTCATTTTCATCTCCTTTTCCCCCTTCCAAACCGCCAAGCATCCCTCCCTCCCCCACCCTTCCCATTCAATGTTGGTAAATGTATAGTTGATTAAAGTACCGTTCATTCAAAAGAAGGTAATGGGGGGGGGGAGGGAGGATTTTATTGATCATATATTAGATATATTTCGATTTCTTAAAATAGTAAGTGAGTGTCTCAAGGATTTTGTCCAAGATTGTAGACAGAGGCGTAAGAAGGGATGAATTCATCACACGCATGCTATATTCCCGGTTTGGAGGTAAAACAGGGCGACGGACGACGAGTGAACACTTATTTACAATGACGGGGTCGTCGCCTGCGTATTCGGTTATGATAGTAACAATGCTATCACGAAACGCCCAATACGACCCGGACGAGAACATAGGTACGACGTACAGACAGACATAACATCGACAACCAAGTCAATGTCCACGGCCTTTGATAACCAGTTGTGGTGCACTGGCGTGTCTACCCAATCCAGGCTTGAACCCAGGGCCTCGTGGTTTGTAGACAGGTATGATAACCGCTACACCACAGTTAGTAGACAGTAATACAGGGAAAATTGACGGAACTTAATATTGGTAAAAAAGGCAATATTTCCGATAATTGAGATATAATTTTAGAAAATGAGGAGATTTCCAGAAAATTGAATGAGATTCTTTCAAATTTACAGCTGCCTTATTAAAACGGAGGGACATGCTTGGGGAATGAAAAATTTAATAAATCAATTGTTTTCAATTCAGAGCTTGCCATGGTTCTTGAAATTTAAGTTAAATTTTAAAATTGCCGCTTATACAAACCTGTTATAGAAGAATACATTCTCCTCTACATTGTCATGTAAATCTGGGCATGTCAAAATGGGTGGCCAATGGAAACTTTATTTAAGCATGGAGTTGCTATTTAAATGGCAACTCCGTGATTTAAGTCCTTTTTTCTTTTCTTTTTTATCAGCTTTGTACTTCAGTATTAGCACCAATTAAGCTGTAACAGACGCTGACTACAACAATTGCCAGCATAGGCGGGATTGTTCTACCGGAAGTCAGGAAGAAAGTCAAAAGTGTGGAAGGGAGTGGGATAGCAAAATCACCATGCAAAAGATATAAATTAGGAAAATAGTGGAAAATCCCCCTCCCCAGCCCCAGTCACATGTGTCAAACACAACGTGAGTCACGTGTATCATTTGGAATTGCAGATGGCAAACAACCCATAGGCGACAATTTTGATTTTGAGCTGGATTCGAACCATACGACCTCATGATTGGAAGACGCAGAGAATTGTTGGTTATCGGTTGTCTTCCAGCACCAAAAATTATTGAAAATCATGTAAAAGGTGGGGAGGTGGGTATAACATGCATACAGTCTACATGAACATGACTTGTCCATTTATTTCTTCATCATGCACCCAGTGGTGTAGGGCTAAATCTTAAGCTACTGGGGAGGGAGAGGGGGCTGTCAATCTTCAACGTTCAAACTTATCGACATGCAGTAATGTGTTTCACCCCCGCCCAATGAATCAGGTAGGTGGTTGAAACTCATTAGCACACGTCTGTTTTGTACAAAACTTCATACAAGGGCATTAAATCACTGTTATAAATAAACAAACCAAAGTTAACTTGCCACGAAAAGAAAGCCATAAACATAGCAAGTAAAGGGATGTATTTTCGTTATACACTGAAAATATGAGAAGAATATATCATATCATATTCTAGAATAGTAGCAAACTCTAAAATGAACATACTTTAAATATCAAAGTATCCAAATATAAGCCCCCTCGAAAATAGTTAAGAAGCTCCCCCAACACTTGCTTCTATACCATTGTACGCTTGTAACGATATATTTAGAAAGTATTTAATCAGCAATTCCCTTGATACAAAAATGTGAGTTTTCAGTGACATTTCAATATCCAGTGCTGGCAATGATGCGTGGGTGGTGCAGTAGGTATTTTTCCATATGAGTGTTTTTTCCAAAAAAAGTATATTCGCGAAATTTATGTTTGTGGTCTATACCAATGGTTTATTCGCCTACCAAAATGGGTGCGTGAGTGTGGTGGCGGACCGGGGGTGGGCCTGTGGGGGGATCCCCTCCCCCGTAATCGTGCATACGCCTGTAACGTTTGCTCCATGCACAGGTGTCCAAGGCGAGACTCATCTCCCAGAAATTATATGTCATGGAGCCGATGAAACTTAATATTCAATACAAAATAAAACACAATTTCTATTATTGATTTTTTTGCATATTTATATTTAATTTTCGGGAGGTACATTTTATTATGGGCTGTTTACAAGGCGGTTTAAAGAGGACGGGCCATGATCCACTAAGAATTTTTTCAACAATAATTATGATGCTTGGTTGCAATTAATACATCTTTAGACTTATGAAATATCATGGCAACGGAAAGAAGCTGATGATGTCAATCGACAAAATATAAAATCAAGTTGTAGAAATTTAAACCTCCTGAAGTGGCGCAAGATTCAATCAAAATGAGGAAAGCTTATGACCTGGACCGTTTCGTGAGAGAAATGCTCGTTTTGCAAGCAATAATCTTCCTTCTTTGAACATTGATTGATCTGCGGGACTGCATCAAATATGTATCAACAAAATTTGAAGAAAAAAAAACTTATGATGATAAAGACGTCCAAAGACTTAGAAATAAACCCCAGTACCATCATAAATTGCAAAGGACTTTCGGTATTTGTGCATGCTAGGCAAACAAACAAATACCGTTTGCCACGTATAGCTAAAAAAATTACATCATGCCATGTAATATGTCGCACAAGTCCCTCCATTGTTTCGATCCACTTGAAGTCAGTACCACTTGAAATTAAATAAAAGTCTACTAACTGTGGTGTAGCGGTTATCATACATGTCTACAAACCACGAGGCCTGGGTTCAAGCCTGAGTTGGGCAGTGCACCACAACTGGTTATCAAAGGCCGTGGACAATGACTTGGTTTTCGATGTTATGTTAGTCCGTACGTCGTACCTATGTTCTCGTTCGGGTCGTATTAAGCGTTTCGTGATAGCATTGTAACTATCATAACCGAATACGCAGGCGACAACCCCGTCATTGTAATTGTGTTTTCGCTCGTCGTCGTTGTCGTCGGAATTTGTACTACCTTCCGTTTGATGTTTCTTTCAAATTAAGACTTAAATCACACCGTGATTTCAAGCACATCAGAATAGTACGGAAATAACATATCGAACTGCCAAACATATGATATATAAGTTCTATAAGGCATATCTTTTAATCATAATTTTATATACATTTTTCCATTTTCTTTTTCGTCTTATTTTATCAATTTATCTATATCTTCTTCATCATGTGTTTTTCTTTGGTTTTTGTTCCCGGGGTACCATTATACATAAGTTTTAAGTACATAGTAGTCTGAAAGTTCTCCTCTCTCTTTTAACACAACATTCAAAAGCACCGGGGTGCTAATTTTTCCAAAAACAGGATAGCAACTGCACTCATTTGAGTTAGGGTGGAGGATATTAAGCCAATCAGACAAGAGGGAATTATGCCATCGCTATCCTGTTTGAGAAAAAATCGCAACCGTGATGCCTTTGATTTCTAAAGTGCTATCATATAGCTGGAGACGACCCACAGATGCAAAACCCAAATAAAATACAGGTGGGGGCCTCGAGGCTCAAAGCAAGGGTCTTTGCGCATTTTTTTAGTACTGATGGCTCGCCTCTATTTACGTCACGAGCCTACTTATCACATGACATGATTTGTCAGAGGTGGGTTGTTATAACGCCGGTTACGGCAACTTTCGACTGATTATTGTTTGCGTTTATGAATTGATGAATGCAATTATTATTAATTTGTTTAACATTTTATAAGCCATTCTAAAGGTATTAATGTCATTTAAAGCCAAAATTGAATCCCATGTCATGTCAGGGGCGGCGGTGTCTTCAAAATATTGGGGGCTAATGAGGTCATATGACATATGATAACAATATTAGGGGGAGGGGGGTCTAATTAGACTAAATTGTTCACCTAAAATTATTCAGGGCTAAAGCCCCCAGCCCTTTTCCGCCGCCTCTGCATCTCCTCCTGAAATATGTTTCAATTAACAAAATATTCAAATAGAAGATAAGATATCCTAAATAAATTTAGCTAAGTTTTGATACTATCTTAATTGTATGCATACTTTTCAACACAATATTCAATTTAAAGATAAAACAATTTTAGTTAGGTGTATGACAGTTTTGATAATGTGTACAAAGTCTGGTTACATAAGACAATTCAAAATAAAGTGGGGGGAGAGGGGGTCATCATCAAGCTTCCAAAAAGGGTGATCCAAAAGGATATAAAAACTGGAGTCCTGCGCACACGGGCCATAAGCCAAAGCTGATACACAGACTGTAAAAAGCCATCTTTTAAAAGCGCATCGTTTTCTTAAGTTTTACGGGCCCCTACGACCCCGGAACAACGCACACTCTTTACCTCCTTTTCGGCGTACTGCTGTAAATATATCTTTTTCATCAAATAATCAGACTCACACAGTTTCACTAGAAGTTTCAATCTTTCCGCCATGATGCATGCGATAAATCAGATCATGGGTTGCAGGATTCTAAGCTTAATTTCAGTTTTTTTTTTTTTTTGAAAGATTTGTAAGTTCCCTTTGAATTCCTTTCTGTTTTCGCTACTACTCTTCTTCCAAAATATAATTTCAGTGAACCAGACACTTTGAGCTTTATGATTCTCATGGACCCTAACATGATTGTGTTTGACACGGAACGGTTTTTCATTGGTATCGCTAAAACTTGGATCACATTGTTATCATTGTGTGCCCGTTACAGCTAGAAATCATTGTCATTATATCAGTATTATGGGCTTCTTGACATCTTTGAAGTGTCCCATCGCTGCTACAATTTATCTGATCACAGCAGCAATCTTCAGCTTTTAACGGTCCAGCGCTAGGACTGGATATGTCCGATAATTTGCTATAATAAAAAGAGTCTGTAGTAGGTTCAAATACTCCTGTTTGATCAAAACCATGAGGTAGGTAATCTACATCAGATGACGTCAACGTTGATGAACAAGAATTCTTCCGAGATTTGGTATTACAGAAGTCATTTGATGGACAATTCTCTACACGAAATTCTGCATTACGCCTTTCACAAGTCACATAAAATTGCTTAATTTTGTTCAGACAATGCTCCTGCTGAGCTGAGCTATCTGTGGCGTGTCCATCAGTAATGCTATTAATGTTAGTGTTTTCGGTAACCAAGGTTCCAGTAATCGCGGTTTCGGTATCTTTTTGAAGAGAATGTCTTTTTTGATAAACTTTGCTGCCGGGTAAAATTATCGCGGTTGCCGTGGCGGTTATTAAAGTGTTGTGTTTGGTATCATCACTTTCAGATTCATTAGATAACGACTTTGTACCGTAAAGAGAAATGTTGTCTGTTGTTGTTCTTGAGTTCGCTCTGAGATCATCAAAATATTCTTTTTCTGGTGGCGGCCGCAAACGAACATAACCAAGGGGAAATTCTTTCGCCTTTCGCTGCATGCAAGTAAAGAAAAAAATCACGTGACAATAACAGCGATGAAGGTTCGCATTATTAGTATAAAATTTAACATGATAAAAGATTGTTTTGATTTTATCTTTAAGATACTGTAAATTTATACACTGTTCTTTACAATGGTTGTGAGACAAAAGAGTGTGGCTACCAGTGCGTGTCTGTTTTTCATGGTAATCAAATTGGTATAAAGTTGGCCGAGAACAAAAGTTCTTCACTATTTTCAGTTGCTTTTGTGAAATTTAGTATTTTAAAGTTGGTCGAATGATTGTATAAAGATGGGCAACGCAATTCTGCCATATTTGTTTGCATTTTTAAAAAGCTGCCCTAAAAATGGTGTCACACTTTGAGAATTGGTATCTAGCATCCAAATTTCAAAATCGAAAGAAAATAAAGGAAGGAAGATTTTGTAACATGGTGACCGGAAAATCACATCAAAGAATGATGATATGTCTGTCCTGCATGGTGCACAAAACACCTGTCCGCTCAAAATATATAATGCAATTCTTTAAACTTAGGAATTGTTGAACATTTTAAAAACTATCTCCTCATCTAAGAGTGGCGTCAGGATTTCCCCGACGGGAGAGCTAGTCCCCCCGACAGCGGGCCTAATTCTGGAAAATCATGTTATTTACACATACAATTTACCTATCACTCCCCAACAAATTTATACCCAGACGGAGAATCACGATTGAAAGTGTACCATTGGCGTACGAAGATATTCTACATTAGGCAGAGGGGAAAAGAAGGGGAGGGGGAGGAGATGGGGGGCATATTCTATTTTGTCCCCAAAACCTAAAAATAATGTACGAGTCTTTTCCCACGCTCCAAAACTATTTGTAAATAGGGTGGGGGAATCGTAGATTTATTAAACATTTCGGTAAAATTTAGAAACATTTCGCAAAAAAATCAAAAAATCCCAAAATTAAAAAAAAAAATCGTAAATTGAAGCAGATTTTATGAAAATTGAAGCAAAATTCCCGAAAATGAAGAAAAATTCTCGAAAATGAAAGAAATTTTGCAAAAATTTCTAAAATCTTTTCCGAAAATAGTAGTCAATCAGAAGCCAACATTTCTATCATGATAGCTCATTTGCACATACTTAGTGTTGTCTTCTGATTGGTCGGGGACTGGATACCAAAAGACAACATTAAGTATATGCAAATGACTATCATGTGATAGCAATGCTGGCCTCTGATTGGTCGAGAACTGGACAGCCCCCTTTAAGATACTGAAAATGGCGGCAATAAGGCCCACTGGCCCCCTGTTCCTACGCCCCTGAGGTGTACTCGCTGGCGGCTGTAACAAATTTTAGTTGGACGGGAAAACATGGTTGTACCCCATTCTGGTGATATTCTTGCTTTACACCCTGTTAATGCGATGCTGAAAGCATTATGATTAACAGTATTAGGGAAAAAAATATGATGGCGTGTTCTTACCAATGTGTTGCTGTTGGCCATATCCACATCAATACTATTGTAGCACACTGTCATTTTTAGCACAATAGCCATTACGACTATTAGTAACACTACTACTGATATTGCACCAGTTAGAATCCTTGTAAAGAGGATACTGGAGGGTTCTGTTGAATGAGAAATACCGTTTATAGTGCATACTTATACACACGGACGTCTGTACACGAAAAAACAAGGAGACAAAACACTAGAAAAGGCTACTTGAAGTTGTGATCTTACTGAGCAATATCTTAGTAAGACAAATTAAATACCAATTTACGAGGAAATTTCCGGAGAAAACGAAGAGAAAGGACTCTTTTTGGGACAAAAATATCCTTATTCAAGGCAATGAAATATATCATTCCAAAAGATATAATCATTTCAAGTGAAAGAAGTGTTTTCATCGGATGATACTGAGGTACCCACGCGTGATTTGATTTTTGAGCTTTAGGTAAGTTACGTTCCCCTTTAGTAAGGTTTTCTCTCTCCCGCCTTGGTCTATATTACCCCACTTGAAACCTTGTCTCGAATTATATTTTCGCTACTCAATAGATTTTCAGTCAGTCAATGGGGAAAGAGTTTTTAATCTTGAGTACGGAACAGTTGTAGTCTGATTTTGGTTTCCGAATTATCTGAATATGGCTGATCAGTTTGCAGAATTATCCTAACATATGTATGATAAATTTGTGATGTATGATTGGCATATAACTGAAAACATTCTGTCAGATTTTAATGCACCCCTTTATAATGTTACAATAGGCATATAAAAGGTTTTAAGGAAAAAATTAAAACCGAACAGTTAATCACAAATTTACATATTTGTGTCTGAAAATGAAGAAATTAGACTAAATTATTTGCTTCTTTCATGTTTAATGACTGTATGCAAATAACATATTCTCACCTTTGGATTTATACAGATAAGCTAGAGTGATTTCAGATTGTGAGTG
>JAIGNY010004284.1:120000-137500 GCA_020152595.1 Chiridota heheva
TCTAAACCAAGAACATTTTCGAGTTTGTCTTCGCCCACGTAGAATGATCTGTTCAGTTTATGGTTCACGAAGGGCGTGGCGGCGCCATGAATGGTGACTGTAATACTGGATTGGGTAATTGTCATATTAGAGTGGAGGACAGGCGCGCCAATTGTTCCTTTAAAGAAGTTAAGGAAAAGATAATAAATCATATTTAGAAGTTTTATTCAAAGTTGAATATTAAGACAGGTCTCAAATTAAAGATACCCAGGCTGCCAGAAAAATATATTCTAGGTTGAAAAGATTTTTCCAGCTATTCTAAAACAGAAGATCACAAAAGATTTGACCGGTGGCAGTAAAAGTTGACCAAATTAGCATGTTTTATGTATCATTTCTTGCAATCATTTCATAGACGGACACCCACACAGTGGGGTGGCCACTTTTCTAAAAAATATGATCCTTCAGATTCTTAGTTTATGATTTAGTCTATTGCTTAAAGTCTGCTTAAGTAATGCAATGTAAACAGTAAATGGTTGTGTTAACCCTTCTCTTCATTCACATTCGCCGTAATTGTCTATTATAAATTATGCAAGTTTTACCCCCTCACCACCCCGCCCCCTTTCCCCATCAACACACACATTTATGTTACCCTAGCCACGCCGCTGCAACATGCGAAAAGCTACGGGCGAAAAGCAACTGGTCAGGGAGATAACACAAGCTGGAAAGAACAAAAAGAGAATCCATTTGTCTTACCACCAAAAGGTACACTGTAAAAAAATTCTCAGTATATTTACGGAACCGATTGTAGTCAAATTGTTGCCACAATTTTGTCTAGTAATTTTACAGACGTCTGTTCATGTACAAACCACATGTACAGTATGCATGTGATTATACAGTACTTTACTGTAAGGATACAGTACTTTACTGTAGGGATACATTCCCGTCTTGTCAGGGCACAAGGTATACTCCTTTAACTACGTAGCAAGTCTGTCAAATATCAGCAACTTGTTTGTTGTCTGACAAAAGAAAATTAAGAAGTCTGTTCTTAAACAGTACTATACTGTAAGGATACATTCCCGTTTTGTCAGGGCACAAGGTGTACTCAGTCTGTCAAATATCAGCAACTTGTCTGTTATCTAACAAAAGAAAGTTAATTCGGTTCTTATACAGTACTATACTGTAAGGATACATTCCCGTCTTGTCAGGGCACAAGGTATAGCCTACTCATTTAACTACGTAGCAAGTCTGTCAAATATCAGCAACTTGTCTGTTATCTAACAAAAGAAATTTACGAAGTCTGTTCTTATACAGTACTATACTGTAAGGATACATTCCCGTCTTGTCAAGGCACAAGGTTAACGAGAAAGGCTTGTCTCATTAAAAGACGTTAAAATTGGGGGATGCGATATTTTGACGTCACTTCCGGTTGTGGACGCAAGATCCGATCCACACTCTGTTTGTACATGGAGTTAAAAGAGAATTCCATGGTTTGTACAGCCAGACACTAGCATGTACGTTGT
Source organism: Chiridota heheva (assembly GCA_020152595.1). Classification (NCBI taxonomy): domain Eukaryota; kingdom Metazoa; phylum Echinodermata; class Holothuroidea; order Apodida; family Chiridotidae; genus Chiridota; species Chiridota heheva. The sequence continues at coordinate 121,500 of JAIGNY010004284.1, forward strand.
GTGTGCCAAATTACATACACAGCGCATTACGTTACTGTGACGAGAAACTTGTTTGTTTTTTCAATGCGTTTGTCAGAAAGCGAAAATATTAGTATTATATACTACAATAATAGTCACCAAATTAAAATTACTGAGAAAAAAAAAAGAAGAAGATGAAAACAAAAGTCGCAATAAACAATTCTACCGGGGATCGAACTCACAACTATTAATAAGGGAGGGGATGCTTCCGATCCCCGTAACCTACTGGGCTAACTCGTGTAGTGCCCTTCAAGGTGTTTTAAATAACTATATACCTTGCAATACGAGACAACAAATCGCGCAGCAAAATTTCAACCAATCAAAAAATTTGAAAGGAATTCTAAATATTGTGCACATATGACGATTTCGCCTCTTTAACTACAAAACAAGTCTGTGAAATTTCAGCAGCTCGTCTGTCATCCAACTTAGGAGAGTTGTGTAACATATGAAAAAAAGTATGTTGTTGCTGATATTACTTCTCTCCCATTCAAGTTCATCTTTTTCCATGGTTTTATCCCCATCAATGTTCTCTAAAGAATGGTAGCCTACTATCTGACTTTGGTGTGATACACAACATTATAAGCTTTTCTGCAAATCTGTATTTTCCGTAGATACTCTTTCTACCAGATTTACGCTGCAGTGACTGATATGCTAAGAGCTATAAAAGGCTTGGAAAAAAGAGGTGAATTATTCTAACAGGTATCTAAAAAAAAAAACAAATATTGCTGCCTTTTGATTGTATTTCATTCTTTCCAAAACTTCGCAAAAACAAAAAACAGTAAAATTAAAGAAACACTCAATATCTTTTTATCTTAATATAAATTGTGCTGTATGATTTACCTGCATCTAAATATTTAATTTCAATTTTAAACAAATTCCTATCAACCAAGATCAAAGGTCTTTTAACAGCTAAAGGTTTACAATTTGAAAAGTTTTGAGTAAAATTCTTTTGAAAATAGCATGTTATGTTTTCCTCAAGTTAATATGATCAAATTTGACCATTTTTGGACACATGAAAACTTGTGTTGTATGAAACAGGACAACAGCTCAAAATATGTTCATCTTTCTCTTGAATATTTTTTCAGTAAATTATGGTTATTAAAAAAAGTTGAAAATGACTTCACCAATATTGATTAGAAGTCAAGGTCAAATTTTTTTTTGGTTAGAATCAGCTGCTCTTTTTGCAAAGTAAAGTGTCAGAGGAAAACAAAAAATAAAAGGTTTTCTTGTCCATACATTCCATGAATTACACAAAAATGTGTACTAAACTTTTCGAAGAGCTTTTAAATGAGCAATTTGTAGCCATTTTTGTGAGTTTTTCTTTATGGTTTCTAAAGGATTTTCTTTTCAACAATTAAATTATGTTGCCTCCACTGTTTAAAAAGCCTTTACGATATTACAAAAAAATCAATCAGATATTAAAATTCAACAGTTTTAAAACATGAAGTATCATGTAGATAGAAAAATGGGTCTGATTTACCCAGCAAGCACATAAATATTTTAATTAGTCGCAGAAATGTCGTTCTAAAATAATATTCAATAACAATGTTTTAAAAATGTTTGATGATGCATTTCCAACATTTTATTGATGTTTTAAAACATTTCATTAAAGATATTTTTACAAGGTTTACGAAATATTTTTCAAATGTTAACATCTAATGTTATGCAATAATGTTGTTCGGATATTTATATGATGTTTTGATGAAATATTATTAAAATATTTTTACCACAAATATCAAGCCATACATGATTATAATAATAAAACACTTTCAAAAAATATTTCTGAAACATTACACCAAACATTTTAATGATATTCAGAAAATATTTGTTGTGTTCGTTGGGTACACAGATGTTTATTTGAATAGTACTTCACAGGCATACAAAAAAAGAGTTCATCACTAATCACTGACAAGTTGACATGGTCTTCTCTTGGTATGGTAAGTCTAATTGAAAAGTGTGTATTCAGCGATAATAACATTTTTGACATCTGTACTTGCCATATTTTTAGCAAAATACTCCAACCTATTTAACAGGTAAAATTCATTTCAAAAGTTTTCACCGTTGTGTATTTTTTTTGATAGTTTGGGGTCAGTAAGGTACTGAAAAAAAATGTAAAACTGGTGACACTAATTTCACCACAATAATATCACAACTTTTGAAAAGAAAAAGTTACACCTTTCATGCTTTTAATGCTCGAGTGTTAAAATTTTCAAAATTCTTATGATCATTGTTATAAGAATAATAATCTTGATGTTAAAAAAAAGCACAAAACGAGGGAAATTTATTGCTGATTACATTTGACAACTTTTTTACATCTGTTTAAAGTACCTGTCATATTTTTAGTAGCTCCAGCCCATTTAAAGGGTAAAATTTATCTCAAACGTTTTCACATTTTTATGGCTTAGTTTTGGTCCGTGAGTGAGCGATGTTCACATATTATATCACATAGAATATATACTAGTTTCACAAATTTGACAACTTTTGTATTTTCACACTTCAAAGTTATTCTGTTTATTTGTTATCTTAATATTTCTTGCATTTTTAGGTACCTAAGTAGTATTTTATAAGCGCCCCTAATCTAACTTTGGCTTCCTGACTCAGCCCTAGCAACAATACAAATAATATGGCTGCTAACACATGTTTGTTGCACAATAAATAATAGCATGAGAAATGCAGTGCACATATACCGAACTACTTTTTGTACATAACTCGAACTTGAGTCTCACGAGTGGAGACGGGCTTCACTGCAAATGTCTTTTAACACTTAAGTGGCTAGAACACTGGTTGGAACACTAAGAAATACCATTCAAAAGGTTTTCTCCCTGCCGTTCCACACTACATATCCCAGTCAAAGGTGGCAAGCTTCTCTTTCAGTTTCACTAACTTTGGTTTAACAGTCCGCTTGACCCCCTTCTGGCTCTTTGAATACCTCCTTGGTTTTGTTTCGAAGAACATCCTGTGAAGAAAGGTAAAACTTTATTAAAAATTGTTATGCCATACATGCATGAATTTGGAGATGGGACTGGGTTGTTGATGAGTATTCTCAAGTTTAATCTAAATTCTGTCCTTTTATGACAAAAGTATTTTCCATTTCGATGTGAAAAACGGGTGTTCTTAAAGGTTTTTTTGTGCCTATTATTAGAAAGCGTTCCATGTCTCTGTGGCCATTACCATGTTTCACTAACTTATAAATGAAATTGAAAAAGAATTACACAAAAACATCAATCTTGTGTACTATTCTTACATAGAAATTTAAGATAAAAGGATATATACATATCTTTGTATTCTCATAAGATTTTAATTACGAATAAACCACTACTTCAAATGTTGAAGTTGTTCAAGTAAGTTGCAGATTATTGCATTATCATAAATTTGGAACACAAAATTACCACAATCTTCAAGAAGCAAAGCTTTTCAAGAAAGTCAAAATGATAACAAAAATAGGGTTTTGAGCTAAATAGACATGCATATGATAAATCACCTTAAATGTACTCGATATGAATATCAATTATTAAATGCATATCACCAAGAAACAATACCCTGAGATGTTATCACATCGTCTACAATAAATCATTCTGATACCGTGTGTTTTTAAAGGTATATGGATGTGTAGAGACAACTTCAGCTAAATTGCTTTACAAAAATTTGAAAGCCATTATAGAAGTAAAACTTTGCATTATAATTGATTAAACATCAACCATCTTACAGCTGCAAATTTTCAAATCTCGGGCATCAATTTGTATATTATATGCAAATTGTTTTAATGTATTACAGGGTGAATAAGTTGATATTTTCTTGTGTAAATATTTTGTTTTTTTACCATGCCTCAATAAAAATTCTAGCAGGAATATACTCTCTTACTATTTTCAGTGACTAAGATTGAAGAAACATTAGTTGTAATGCTCCGTGAAGCTTCAAACAGTCAGACCCGACCTAATATATAAGCAGGTTGATCGGAATTTTCCTCTTTATTTTCTTAATTCTGAAAACTACAAATAATGAGGATCAAACTTTTCTTTTCAATAGCTTTATTGTACTAGGTTTTCGTTTGGTCCTTGGTTGTTGTGGAAATTGGTGTTGAGTATCAGATTAGCAATGGATGAAGTCGGCATTGTGTGGTTGAATAGTTATTTTAACTAAAGTAAGTGGTCTCATTATTTGCACAATTAAGTTTTTGGCTATGATTTTCTAGAACAAATCTTTAAGGAGAAGGACAAGTCATGAGAAATCTAAAAAATTACATCAAGATTTTAAGATATTCACCCAGTAATGCATAAAACTGATCACACTTTGATGAGCCATAAATCAAAAACTATATATATGGGGTTTTTTTAATTCTAAAATAGTTCTGCTTTAATCTGAATACTCTTTCAGTCAATATAGAGATTGTTACATTTTTATAGACCTTAAGGATTGAAAAATTGCTAACAGAATTACTCACAGAATAATGACAAGAAGCATAAACAAAAATATAATTTCTGGTTAGAATGTGCAAAGATGGATAATTTCTACAACTACCTTTAAATGAACTCCAGGGTTATATTAATATCTGGAGAATACTGAACGTTAAATACGAAGCATGCCATCAGAACCATCTCCGTGCCCTGCATAAAAGTGTGTGGATATAGAATCGGAATACTATCAATGAAATCTGCAAGGTTTTTACGGTCCAAAAATGGGCTTGGAGTTGTGAAAAGATACGATCATAACAAGTTCCATAATTGGTTGTCTAAAATGATCCTAATTGCATGGATTGATATGGTAGTCTCACACCTGCTTTTAATTCAAAGGTCATTTATCATGGTTTTGTCCAACCAGCCCTTACAAAAGTTCCAGATCTAGCTTGTATCTGTGTTAACAAAGTTTGATATGCCCAGATCAAGCGAAATATAAATTTGATTTCATGCTCATTTGATATACAAATAAAGTTACAAATGTGTTTGGACAACTGAGCCAAATCTTGGATCTTTTCATCAACCCTATCTCAAATTTGTGTAATAATTAGTAATTATAAATGTATTTTTGTATACTTATCTCATTAATTATGCGCATAATACATATGCTTGAGAATGTTAAGGCAAACATTGTAAGAGCATGGTTTTGTACTAAAAATAATTCCATAATTGTAAGAAAGCAGAAAGTCTTCACAAGTACTATGTGTTCTTGCTGCACCTTACGGTATGTCTCAGTGCTACCTCTAACTCGATCATTTCAGAATATATAATGTGTCTTCGTCATCGACTCACTCTAGACAATGAAGCCATATGACAATCAACATTAGAAAGACAAAAAAATCCACACAGATATAAATATTCATATTACTTTTTCAACCAATCATCTTGTCAACATGAATATCCAAACCCTAACTCTGCGATTCAGGTGGATGTAGGACTCCTTCATGAATATGCATGTGACCTTTAAACCTCGTCTAGTTTTCACCGCTTTCGTACCGTACGTAGGGCCGGCTATACGTGAAATGTAGGCCTATGTAGCCTGTATAATGTACGGCACGTGATCTGCATGATATGACATCACCCAAAACGTCAACGATTAAATTAAAAGCTAAAAACAATAGTAAAAAACTGTCACATTGGAAGAGGTGACGGATGATGATACTGCAGCTAAAATAACATTAATATTCTTGACATAATTAGGGCATAGAGTAAATAATAACGTTACCTGTATTCCCGTTTATACATCTAAAACATACCAAATAGGCCTGGAAAGAAAAGCTAATTTTCTATACGCAAATTGACCCTAACGTTAATGCAGCCTAGTAATAGTAATTTTCATGACATCATTGAGATAAGAAACTTTGAAGATCCGATACTGGTATTTCCTTGACAATTATGTTCATAATATTGAATTAATCTATTGATAAACAAAGCAGGAATATTATACACACCTTTTATTGGCAAGCTTAGGCTGAATTTGATATAGATTTGAGAACTCCATGCCCAGTCGCGAATCGCGGACGGTGAGATAGCATGTACATTATGTACGTGAGCGCGATAATTAATGTTGCATTATCGGGAAAGCCTTATTTCGTTATTTTAAAATTGTTTTATGTGGTTTATGTAAAAAAAAAAGTTATTCGCCATACTAAGACGTTTATACAGACTTATATATCATAAGATAAATAATCTTCTCATAAAACAAAGATAACGCAGGACAAAAACATGAAACAAATATACTTTACCTTTGATCGAGCCTGATAATCTGATAATGTAATAATCTGTTATCGAACAGATTTATTTATGTTGAAAACAAGAGACACTGGTTTTACTTAATGTTCTCGTTCATTTGCACGTAAAATTTGTGTAATTGCACAGTTCACTCATTAACAGATTTATTCCTTTAAAACAAAGCAAAATTTGTATTTGAGGTACAAAATTCTGTATGGTAACAATTATTTTGTACAGTGTGATGAGTATCACATTTGGTTATACACAATTAAAGAGTTAACTCCTTGAAATAACGAAGAATCCCCCCTCCCCCCTCCCCCTTCCCCTGTTCTCTTACTCTCTTATAATAATTTAATGTTGGTAAATGGTTGACGTTGGCTCGATGTTGGAATCAGCTTATCTGAATTAGGTTGGGTGCTCGTAGGGGCGATGAATAGCCAACCAACAGTTGGTTATAGTAAAATTAAACTAACATTGGTCCAACGTTAGCGTATACCAGCCCAACATGGTACCAAAGCTGATCAAAGCTGACTAAAGCTGTGCAAACGGTGTGTGCTATGTCTGTTTTCTTTTTTCCGTTGTCCCGTATGGTGGAGGGTAATGAAGATCGCAAGCAAGTATATCAAGTCAGATTCCTAATTCACAAGCAATTACCTTCATGTGGATGAAATGATCTGATTTTGTGTGATTTTCTTCCCGTGTCTGTTGTGGACTGCGCTGAAACTGTGAAGACTTCAATTCGGTTGATGTCGTTTATGTCGGTGAAGAAGGAACCCAGGTTACACCATGTGTTAGTGATGTTGATGCAATGAGGTATGTTCTGTCTCATGTGATTCTCTCTAAAAAAATAAAAAGCAAAAAAAAAAACACTTGAGTCACACACATATTGAAAGAAAACACAGCTTTAATCAGTCGGTCGGATTTTGCAGGCGTCTATAAGTGCTGACGTAGCAGTGGCGAAAAAGACTTACCAAACCATGTCAACTTAAGACGTATTTTGCTTCCATCATGTCAGAGTGTAATCAACTACAAGGACAATTACATGTCGTCGAGCCCTCTTGCCCCTTCCGCCATCACACCACCATCCGCCACAGATGCCAAAGTGACGGTTACAGCGCCAAAGACTGTTCTGCACCCTAAGTCTGCCCTCACTGCGGAGGTAATCACACCGTTAAGGGTCAACCTAAAGACAAACCAGTCTGCGCACACTACAAAGATATTCACCCAGCATTCAGATGTCCCACCATCACAGCGAAATATCATGTGCCCACCTCAGTAGACACACCATGAATATCTCCGCCCCCCCAACCAAAGAAAAGACAGTCACTGTCACCAACATCTCAACCAAGGACACCACTACCGCAACACCCACTTATGGGCTATCAAGCAAAGAAGCACAACACAATATCGCTGAAGAAATAAGTACATAAGTGAACACAGAACCCATACCATCAATTGACTTAGCCGTCAATACTAACCACCGTAGGAGACAGGCCACATGGTGGTCTACCTTGGCCAGCTTGCCGGGCACATCGCCGTATATTTTGTACAATGATCAGTTCTAAGCCACTACAAATACCAGGTGCTAGATTCACTCAAGAGAACACTCTTCCATTTTGCCACATTTAAGTCAACCGCCGCCATGATCGTGGAAGACATCCGTGCTTCATCCATAACTTGATCACCACAATCCTGCAACACACAGATATACACACTCGAGAATAATAAGGCGATAGCGTACTATCAAGTACTCTATGATCTGCAATCCACCATCTTCTACTAGCTGACCATTGTCATTTGTATCATTAACCATTGAAAATAGCTCACTAGTCTGATGCAACGCTATCTTTCTGTGCTTTAGCGGCGCTTTTCCTGTTTTTTTGTTTTTTGTCAGGCGCCTCCGTTCCATCATTTACAACATCTGTTCAACTCGGCACAGAAATCGAACGGGTAGCTTTCACAAGACCCGCGATCGATGGTGTCATGTCAGAATGATCTATCACTGATGTCGTACCTATCAAATTTCAGACTATCTGCCACACTTCAAATGGCAACCGTAGGGGTCATTAGTGTTAGGCTCCATAAGAAACACCGCAATTTTTTTTATTTGTGATTCTGAAAACTCTCGCATCCCTGGTCATGAAATTCTGAAAAATTTTAAGAGAAATTTATTAACAATCCATTCCCTGCCAGATATATCTAAAACCTTTACTCCTCAGGAGCAAAATCTGCGAAAATTTAAAGATATATTGAAAGCCATGTTAGACTTCAAAACAGTCGTTTGTTTGCAGCTTCCATCACATTTATTAAGATCACTAATTAATAAATAAGTAAATAAGATTTAATATATTTTTGGAAGTATATGTTCACCTCAAATTTCAGATTTGGTCTGTTTCTGATGATCATACGTAAATAGTTTGGTTTAACTTGACTTTGCTAATATCTTTTTTTTTTAAACGACTGGAATTTCATTTTTAAGGCACAGTCCTCAAAAAGTGTGTCAAATGTAGCCCGATTTTGCAAGGTAGAGAGTTCTTGAATTTGTATGGCAAGGTATGGATTGTTAAAGATTTTATCTTGCAATTTTTAAGAGTTTCGTGACTCGAATCTTCAAGTTTTCTCCTATGCAACCGAACAATAATGACCCCTAGGTTGTCATTTCAACACGTGGCCTACTGGGCTTGCTTTTAAAAGTACACACAGTTTTGTAGCTTCAAAAATCCAAACTTTTGCTCAACCCCGAGGGCATTATATATTCTGCCTTATAATCCATGGATAAATCATTGTCCAATTTGATTTGGTGCAGGTATAGAAAAATGACTATTCATATTTGACTAGTGTCAAATTGTCAAACGCACGTGAGATGTTGCGACGTCAAATGTTGCGAAGGTTATCGCTGGTTGCAAAAACGTCTTGGTGAAACTTTCTTTTGACCTTTACCTGTTCAGCAATTTACTAGCAAGAGTCACGAAATAGAAGAGAACTTGTCGAAATGGATACTCAATTTTGAAGCTGTTTGCAGCTGTGGTCTATTGCAACAGATAACGGTAGTATAAAATTACGCATTCTGAACCAACATGACCAAGGTAGAAATGAATGATTTTTTTTAATGTAATAGAAAACAGGATTTTTTTTTCTCACTTGTAATGACAATGGTTACACTTTTAAAGAAGTGAGAGTTGAAACTAAATTTCCTGTTCAGTTGTATGTACATAGCGCAAGGCAGTAAATTTCTATGCAGTTGCCATGATCTAAATTGGAATAAATACCTATTACAAAACCATAGTAACAACTTGAAGGTGAAGTAGTAGCTAGACTACTGGAATCATGAATGGTCAATAATTTCTTAAATGATGATCTAGCCAACAACAAATCACAGCCCGGGGCTTCACTTACCATTCCTACCCTCATGTTGCACCCATGGTAAGGAAGCAATAAGACAAATATAGGAAATAATTGACAATTTCTCAAAAATTGGAGGTTGACAATGGCGAAAAACGGTGTAAATGTCGAACATGAATAAGTTATGACCTTTTTTAAACAATAATTTTGCGATAGAGAGGCCCGGATTTTTACTCGGCGACAATGTAAATACCTCCCACACGTAATTCATGCACAGTGGGCATGAATTAAAACTTAACCCAAAACATTTACCCAAATACTGACAAGGCAATCGATAGCGGGCGCGAAAGTGACGTCACCACTAAGTATCAAATACACCTTTTTGCATTTAATTAAGATCCTCTTTTTAACAAAATTGCACAAGTGACAACATTGTAAATTCAAAAGAAAAGCAGGCCTATAATCAATTATCCCAAGATGTGTTCAGTTTTCGTTCTTACCCGCGGAAGACTGTGTAAAGAATGTTTTCGTGAACCTCAACGTTGATTGGTGGATCCCAATTTAAAGATATGTTGAGATTCAAAGCTGACACGACAAAGTTACTAGGTGGATGTAGACCTGCATGTAAGTGATAGAATAGGTATTAGTTCAATGGTTAAGCAATTTAATATTTTCTGCACGAGTACTTCAAAGGAAACACAATGGCAAAGAAAACACTCAAAAATCTACAATTTAAGCTTAATGGTATGTTTCACTTGTGTAGAACCACTGAAATCAGGAAGTGGGGAGGTGACGTCACATTCATCGAAGTTTTGCTGTATTATATTATATAAGCCTGATATTTCGCTGTAAAAAACAATTGGATTCGTCAAAATGTCAGGAAAGTAGTTCAACAGAATATGTTAGGGTACATACAGGAATAATCCCCCAAAGAAATAACGCTAGCTCGGCAGCGTTCACTTCTGAATTATATTAATGGGACGATACCTTTCCTTTAAGTATACAGTCTAAGCATAAGTATAAGTACTTGGCTTGAGCAAGATGAGTGGACAACCTGTTGTGTCATGCCTGTACCCAAAACTGCTGTATAGGGTCTACTGCTAAATGCTAAGGAACAAGTGGTCTTGATGAATGTGTTGTTTGCAACCATGTAGGTTGTGCAGCGGCCATACATGTCTACCCTTTATGATGAAGTGTACTAAAAAGACCAAAAAGCCTTGTAGTATGTTAAAGAAATATTCAAATTAAATTATGTTATATTTGTTGTAATAAATGAGACGGATATCAGAGTATATAACAGTGATATTAAAGCCTCAGATTATTTAAACGACTTCTTTTCAGCGGGTTAACTATAATTACCCTTACTAGATTATTTGTTTACTACTTTGCTGACATATCCAATCATTTTTAAGCCACAAAATCACAGGAAATAATTTGATATTTGGTAATCTGAGGATGTGATGTCACAACTATTATCACAAATAATACAGAACATTAAACTTAAATATCGCCTTAATGGAATAAGATTTTTGGATGATTTCTTTACATTGTTTTCTTCTTCTGCCTTCTTCTTTCATGTAACTGTATAAGATGGGACTTGCTTAAACGAACTAACCCGTTAAAACCAGTATAGATTAGCAGATTATAGTATAACAGCATGTAAAAAACTGTGGATCACCTATCATTTCTAGTAGAAATTGATGAACCAAGTTTCAATAAAATAAACAAAAAATTGTCTATTGAACCTGTGTACATGACGTTCCTCGTCTAAGATCGTCTTATTCAGATATCTTTCAATAAAACTTATAACGACACTTTTAAAACCCAATATCTTCTGAACGTAACAAGACATTAAAATCTGTATATCACATTAATTTGTGTTGTCTTCTACCACATACGATGAACATAGCTGGCAATCAAACCATTAAATTAAGCTAATAACAGCTACTTTATACAGTTATATTGTAGCATAACGTTAGAAGCGACATTGTACATGCTTACAAACCCAAACCCCAGATTTATACATTGAAAAACTTTAAAAAACTTTTAATATGTTATAATATAATATTTCGTGTGCTTTAAAACCTGCCATATACTGTTATAACTATCATTACGTACCATACAACCATAGTATAGAGCCGTAGGCATGTCAGCCTGTGTAATGCCGTTTGTGCAGGGAGTGTTTGTATACGGCACAATTTGAGTAGATGGAACTTACTTAATTATACATTTTAAATATAGGTGTAATTATATTGCTTAAGCAATTGCACAAGATGAGTGGACAACCTGTTGTATCATGAATTTGTCCAAAATTGTCATGAAGATCTAGTACCAACGAACAAGAATCTTGATGACTGTGTTGCTTACAATTATTTAGGTTGTTCAGCGGCCATTAAAATCCAGCTTTTACATGTACGATAAAGTACATTAAAGGACCAAAGGATGTTCAAAAGGCTTTTGTTATGCTAAAGAGTTATTAAAGTTTAACAGTTTTGTCAGATTTGTTTTAGGAAATGAGACTGATATCAGGCTAACAGTGATATCAAAACCTCATGTTCCTCAAAATCTTTAAAAATTTCAAAAATTAAAAACTTTTCAAATTGCAGTGATAGGATCTTTTGAAATATTGTACTTTAAAACTAATGTAGATTAGTCTAACAGCATGTAAATAACTGTAAACCGTCACCCATCTCAAATAGAAATTGTTGAACTAATTTGTCAATGAAATAATACAAAAAAACTCTATAACCTGATCGATTTATACAGATATTAAAAAAAAAGGATTAACAACATCTTTAAAACCCAATATCTTCTGAACGTAACAAGATATCAAAGGATTGCTTCAGTGGTGAAGTAATTTTTTATATGACGAGGACTACAACAGAAAAACACAAATGGGCAAAATTGAAAATGCTGTCTTATCTGTGTAAATGTGAATGGTGCATTAGGTCTACAATAGAAGGTTGACGCCCTCGTCCTCACTTTCATAGACAAATGTTAATGTATTTCAAAGAAAGCTTATCTAACTCTTTTATTATTTGAATTTTGTTCCTCAAACTTTCATCAACTTGTAAATTCAAATTACTCTTACTGCACTTTGCTTTCATTTCTCTTGCGTACATGATTGTTTAAGCAAACTCGAAGTAAAATATGTTTAAACGACTTTGAGGAATCCTACGATGTAACATTAAACCTTTTATGATTTCAGTTTTTTCTACACAAATGATACACACCTTTAAATTCTTGAATGCTTTTTTCGCCAATTCGTTTCTTTTATAGTCCTGTTCCGTGTAGACGAACTTACTCGACCCCTAAACTCATCCTTTGAAATTAAAATCTTGACATAGAATTATTTTATGTTGTCTTCTACCATATATATGACCATAGCTGGCGATTAAACCAATAATTTAAGCTATTAAGATGCAAAATAAAGTAATATTCGCAAAACCAGGTAAAAATTAAGATGGTGTACGCTAAAAGACGGCGAAACCCTCTAGCTACACACATGGATACAGTAAAAGAGAACATAACTACTTACGGGAGATTGGTACACCTTTAGAAATCAGGCAGGTAAACATAAAAAGCAGATAGAAAAGTTGTATTGCCATATTCCAGGTGTTTGCACACATGACACCTCAATTTGCAAACATTACTGAATGACAGTATGGGAATCCATATCTCCTGGAACATCATGTTGTTTGCAAGTTAAAAGATATGAATTTTAAATATGATACTAAACGATCTGGCAGTCATCATTTTGAAAAAAACTAGTTGAAACTGTTTCTTTGTATCATTGAACACTATAGTGCCGTGAAGAAGTTACCACCAAGCAAGGAAAATTATGAAATGCCCAGGCCTACAGTTGCAATGACCTCTGAATAGATATAAAGATGGTTTGCATGAGAGCCTGCGCACAAAGGTAGACTCAAGTTTGTTGCTTTGTAGTGTTCATATTCCGTCACACCGAATTGAAATTAAATGTACGATTTTTTATTGTTTGTTCACAAGTATTCCAGACTGTGAGTTAGGGCCAAAGAAACCTTTTTTGGGGGTCACAGCAGCAGACTTGAACTGCAAGAGGGCACTTATTTGGCCTGGATTCTTTTTCTAATCTCGGAAAATAAAAATTCAGTTTTTCAAAAAAGCTATTAGGCATCCGGTAATGTATACGAAATCATTGGCAAACCGGTTTGGGGGTTTGCTTGTCTCCATTTGAGATTAAGCTTCCCTTTAGTAATCCGTTCAACCCCAAATAGTAATTCGGCTTCATGGAACGTGGGATAACAAGTTACACTTATCAGCTTATAGATCTTCATTCGTTAGGAGACCTAAATTCAAAAATTGAATAAATGTGTTGGTAACATGGCGATAGTGTAATGTCTTGAGTATCAGATTAAATGACATGAAGTTATTTTATTTTTCCTTCACAAGTCTCCCAGATAGCCAGAAAGTGAAAAACGGCCAAGTATGGTCACGGGATCTGCGCTATAGAGTGTAGGTCTACTGATACACACTAACACGGTCGTTGTCTCGATACAATATTCTTTTTTAAGTTTAAAACTCCAGATAAAGGATTTGAGAAAGCTATTACAGGTCCCCGGAAATGCATGCGAACTCTTTAGCAAACTATATAATCAGTAACGTAAGGCTAGTTGAGGGCTGCTGAAGCAAATTTGTGCCTAAATTTAGGCCTAAGCTACTAAGGTTTAAAGATTAACGTTATAACTTCTGGTTATACTTATGGTTTTAAGAAAAGGCAGTCAACAATTGCAATAAGACTGCAATCTTATCATATTTTGCACACTACAATGGGAATAAACTGACAAAATAAACAGGATAAGCTTAGGTTATTGTTGGCATCGTCGGGGCAATGGTTAATGCAAAATATAATACAGATATAATTGTTCTATATATATTTATACCCATACCCATTTAAGTAAACATCATTTTCAAGCAGTGTCTTGTGATCTGAGAAACTTCCTTGCAGAGGTGTAAACCAATAGTTTTTGGTATTAAATGTCATGTTTAACATTAGTACTTCTTTAACCTTATTGTTGCAGATACCTGAAGGAACAAGTAACCTTAGATGATCATCTGAAAACGCTTGATCTTCCTGGAACTTAAATGTGGTCTATTTCATTCTGAGTGGAACAATCTTTGTTGTGTACTGTATATAAAGAAAAAAACAATTCTTTGTAACTGTAAGGTTTCTCCTATAAATAAAAATTAATGAGAATCATGCAAATTTTTTCTAGTCATTGATTGTTAGTGAATCGTTAAGATTAGAAATTCCCTTACGAAATCAGGTGATATTATCCCAGGTACACTTTGAAATAGAATGAAAAAAAATGTAAAGTATTTATGGTATCTAGAGTTTTTCTTTAAGCAAGAAACACTAAGGATACTTCTTTGTTGCATGTAGGTAAACTTTCAGCAGAGTAGCAACAGTATTTCCTAGGTACCGAAACTGCATCATTGAAAAGCATATTGTTATCAAATACTGTACCTTAAGAAAACGTGTTACAGATCTTCATTAATGTGATCCTAAAAAATAATCTCAAAACACGTCATTAGAATTTCCACAGAACATCCCAGAATACATAAATTCTGATTCTAGTATTATAGATAAAATGGAAAGCACATATCAGTCACCGTGTACAGTACAATACTGGTACTGTCTGTGTGTGTATATATATATATATATATATATATATATATATATATATATATATATATATATATATATATATATATATATATATATATATATATATATATATATATATATATATATATATATATATATATATATATATATATATATGTATATATATATATATATATATATATATATATATATATATATATATATTTATATATATATATATATATATATATATATATATATATATATATATATATATATATATATATATATATATATATATATATATTTATATATACATATATATATATATATATATATATATATATATATATATATATATATATATATATATATATATATATATATATATATATATATATATATATATATATATATATATATATATATATATATATATATATATATATATATATATATATATATATATATATATATATATATATATATATATATATATATATATACTGTGGTACATGTACAAGCTTGGTATTTGCATAACGGTTTGAGAAAGGAGACGTATTGCCTTTTTACAGTATATATGTCTATCATATCTAAATGCAGTAATCTAATCAAATTGATTACTCTTCAAATGACCCTTAGATGCAACCTTTGGCCTTCTTTTTACATGCCATGCCTGACAGAAAAATTCAAATAACCAAAAACCGTTAAAAATGAATCAGAACTATAGTCAAATCAGATGACCAATCATAAGGATCTCGCAGATCCTCTTAATTTTGTGTCAAATTTAAATTCATCGATACATTTAT
>JAIGNY010004284.1:142500-145000 GCA_020152595.1 Chiridota heheva
TTGTGGGTAAGCCTAGTCTTACAGGCTTTACACTGAGTTACCTACAGTACTAGACCTTATGACATGAGGCCTGCTTACTCACGGAATTCGAGAAAAGAATAATTATCAACCAATAGCAATGTACTAAAAACATAAAAAAGTAACGGTAATGGAAAAACATCTTGTTTCATCCATTCTGCCGACTTAATACGCGAAAGTTAAGTTGAACTTCTGATGTAAGCCGCTGAACTTTAAGCGCGTAAATGTAACGTACTATCGAAATGGCATGAAAATAACCTGGAACGTGGTGGAATTATTATAACCAGGAATGTTTTACCAAACATCTTTTAGAACGTGTCATCAGATCACAGTGATATGGCATAAATTACTTTAGCCAGTCATCAAACAAACATATTATTATAACTTATCTACATCACAATTGCTGTTATGATTTCAAGACATTTTATCTTTATAAACACGGCCAATGGAAGTTACAACTTACAACTATTAGTCACTTCAGCGCTTACCGCATCATTTTCAAAATCTTTGAATTAAGATTGTTTTCCCAATGTAAACACTTTACTAAAACTGACAAAACATTTGACACAACCCACGGCACATGAACATTTATATTACTTTGAAATACTCACAGCAATGTGAAAAATTGTTACTGTGTAATTTAAAGTTGATTTATACTTGCTAAGTATACTTGGAAAGTTCTTGGAACAAGAAAACACAAGCTTTTTAGTTTCAAAGACTTTATTTAAAGTATTTTGGTAATATAAAAACTGAAAAAACTGTTTTAAAAAAGGCTGAAGCCCATAAACAAACCATGCAAAATTTGTGCACTTGCTAAAAACACTTGATGTTTTTTGTAGTTCTGAAGACTTTCTTTCAAAGTATTTTGTCAAGCTTTTAATTAAAACTCAATCACTCATTAATACCCTTTGACACTCAATGGTTATGTGTAGTGTGCATATTAAGTAGGTTATTTGCATAATAATAGACTTGCGTACAAAATATTTAACCTGAGATAATAACTTGTTGTATAATTTGGTTCAGTGGTAGTGGGCATTGGTACTCTTAAGTTGAGCATGATTAGGGGATTGTGTGTGCCTAATAATTAGCATATTTGCATAGCAATGAAGATATTCATATAGGTGGTATCTCTTGGACTAAAGAGGGTATGATGAGTTTGCTTAAAAAATGGTCATGCGGTATATATGAAGGCCATACTTAATGGTGAGGTATATTTTGCAACATATATGATCTCAGATCAAAAATATATGGCTTATGATCATGACTTACCAACTTCATATTTCTAGTTTTGTAATAATATTGAATTTCTGACATGAATAGCAATTAAAATGTTTGTCTTGCCATAAATAAAGAAGCAAATAAAAGTTTTCTCGCTTCTAAAGAATATTAAACTACGGGTTTGAGAAATATAAACAATGGGCAGAATGTGGGATAAAACATGACATGATGATACAAGTAGCTGAATGAATTCGGATGAAGTCATTTGGGACAGGGTGGAATTGTATGTAGGGCAGGGTGCGGTGGGATGTTGATCAGGATGTGTTGGCATGTTAGACAGGCTTTACTGGCATGTAGAACAAGATGGGTTGGCATGTGGAACAGGATGGGTCGGCATGTGAAACAGGATGTGTTGACATGTGGAACAGGGTGTGTTGTCATTTGGAACAGGGTGGGTCGACATGTGGGACAGGGTGGAATAGCATGTGGTGGGATGTCATCTGGATTTCAGTTGTAATGGCATCTGGGTCATGGTGGAATGACATACAGTATCTGGTTGCCAGGTGTGATTGCATGGAGTATAGACGTGGGATGACATTTGGGAAAGGTTGTGATGGAATGTCGGACAGTCTGGAATCTGCATTATTAGCGGTGAGGGGATTTGTATTGTTTCCAATGTCTAGTTTGCCATACGTTAAGTAATATTGTTTCACATAGATTTGCTTTAATGTTATTGTAAATTTTTCATGCTGCTTGACTTTGCTTGACACACATATTTTTTTAATTGGAAGTTATATTACAATCTAGGATGCAGTTATGGGAATGTGTAGGAGCAGGGGAGAGTATACAGATTGGAAAGGAGGGTTGAATGGCATTATTTCATTGACATTGGCAAGTCAGGGCCTCTCCTTCCTTTGTTATCCAATTAATAGAGGTAAAAAAGGTGTTGTAGTTATAAAGATTGCTAGGTTTTACCTGTTTTCGGAGTTACTGGGTGAGTTAAACTTGAGTTTGTTATCTTCTTTCAAAGCTCAAGTGATTTAAAATCATCTGCTCCTGCTATCCTATTTCTGTATATACTTCCCTCTAATAAGCCCATTCTCTATACTAGCATTGAATAGTCGAGCATACTGTCTTTTCGACAGTTCTAGTTTCACTTCTTTTCAGAATAATGAAATTATACACTCTTAGAAGAAAAAAGGGTTCTAGCTTGTCACGTGTTTGGAACCTTCTCGGGTTCTCAAAGATTATATTAAGGTATTAC
>JAIGNY010004284.1:152500-250000 GCA_020152595.1 Chiridota heheva
CACCATCAAAACCAACTGTCACAAAACCCTCAATTTCCTCAGGATCCTCTCCAGCACTGACTGTGAAGCCAATCGTCTCACCCTGCCCACCTTATACCGCTCCCTCCCCAGGTCCAAGCTGGACTGCGGCAGCTTTATCTACGCCTCCCTCCGTCCGCAAACTGTACTTGAGGTACCTCGAGGTCACTGAAAACACTGTCTTAAGGCTTTGCCTTGGCGCCACCCATACCACCTCCATCATCAGTCTCCACGTAGAGGCCAATGAACTCCCCTTTGACCTCAGGTTCACCAGGACCGGCCTCTCCTGCGCTCTTCGTATCCTCACCGATCCGCGGAACCTTTGCCTCCGTTCCATCGATCTCCCTCCTTCACCAACCTCAACAAACGCATTCCCCCACCTTTCGAAATCCGGATGCACTCTCACTTCACCAAGCCAACATCAACATTTTCTTGATTGCCAGGCAGACTATCCCTCCCACGCCAAGCTGGGTTACCCCCCCCCCTCTCTTCCTAGGGTTTCCCTGGCCTTTCCCCTACACGATAGCTCTCCACAACCCAGCCTTCTTTCGCTCCAAATACTGCCAACTCAGTAAACATTTCCACTTCTCTCTCCTCTTCACCGACGGCTCCACACAGGAAGGCTCCTCTGCAGCCGCCGCCGCTTGTCCCGGCCTCACCCTCTCCTCAAGGTTGGCCGATGGAACCTCCATGTACTCTGCTGAAGCAAAGACAGTCCTCCTGGCCTTACGCTTTCTTAAACTCTCCTTCCGCCCCGCTTCGTCATCTTCTCTGACTCTAAAATCCGTTCTCACTGGCATTCTCGACATGCTCTGGTCCAACCCACTCATCATCCTACAAATCTTCAATAAACTGCACGCTCTTTCTTCCTTAGGGGGAAAAAATATCTTTTTTTCTGGATCCCGGTCACGTCGGCATTCCCGGCAACGAGAGAGCCGCCAACAACGCTCTGTCGAATCACATCTCTCCTTTTCCCATCCCGCACTCCAGATTTCCGTTTCTGAACTTCCAGCTACCTCAATAAGACCTGGCAAGACTCCTGGAATCTCGAGACTAGTAACAAACTTTACATCATCAAACTCAGTCTGGACCAGCATCCCCCGGCACAGTCGCAACGGCAGGGAGGACGTTGTTATCACCCGCATCCGCCTCGGCCACACTTTTCTCACCCACTCTCACCTACTTTCCGGCTCCCCTGCTCCTCTCTGCCCTACATGCAACACCGATTTCTCGATCAAGCATATCCTCTTAACCTGTCCCATATACCTGAACTCCAGATCACACCTCTCCCTCTCTATCTCAATTTCCAATCTTACCAAGAATCCTACTTCCAACTTTATCACCTTTCTCCGCAGCAGCAATTTATTCCAGCTGATCTAAACCTCCTTTTCCTTTCCTTCTCTGTCTTACCTTCCTCACCTTCCTTTTATTACCTTAGTTTCTTTCCCTTATTCATCTTCTCTCCCTCTCTCTATCCCACCTCTCTCTATACCACCTCTCTTTATCCCACCTCTCTTTCCTCTCTGTCCTAATTCAAGCACCTTAGTTTTACTATCACGTTTGACTCTGACTGTCGCGGTGCCGTTAAACATCAACAAACCAAACCAAACTTGTAAAAACATGCATTGTTTTTAATTGTAAAATAAGAAAATCAAAAATATATGCCAGACGAGACTTGCCTATCACATGTTTTTATATCATCGAGAATGCATTCAAGTTTTCAGGGGTTTATGACAAAAAGATCACAAATATTAAAGGTATATGGACAGGCAGAGAATTTCACTCACAGGAAAGAGCATTAAATTCTGAGCAGAACAGTCTTTGAATGGTCACAAACTTACAATAGTTTTGATGGGTTCGAACTTGTTCGAAGACTCGTATACTTTGTAATGTGTACACGAACAACATAGAACTTAACATTTTATTTTATTTTGAATTGTAAAAGAGAGTTTGATGATATATTTTTGTTTCCATGCGAAGCATAATGCGAACCTATGTAATGGCGATTACGTCCGTCCGGCCGTCCACAGATTTGTCCTGAGATTTCCTCAGAAATGTTAAAGTTTTTTGTTTTTTTTTTTTAAATTCCTCAGAAAATGTTAAAGTTTCTTCAGAGTCTCTCAGAAAAAGTTAAAGTTTCTTCAGATATCCTTATTGAAGGTTAGAATTTCCTTATAAATTGTTAAAGTTTTTCTGAGATATTTTAAGACAGGATTGAAGACTAGTTTCCTTCAAAAGTCTACAAAACATTTGATATTTTCTTAAAAGATAACTGTAAAATAATACAATTTTCCAATATTCTTCAGAGATTCTCAAGTCTCTCTTGTAGCACTTGAGATTTAAAATCCTTAAAATTCTTCAAAATATTTGGGCACCAACAGTTGTATCAGGCATGATTATTAAACTCCACCTTTATTATTGTGTTCATTTGCATAAAGTTGCTACAGTATATGACCTGACCAGACTTTTTATTTTATTTAGTATGCTTAGTCAGGGAGTGTGACAGAATGTGATTGCATATGGACATATCGAGGGGTGCCATGTAGGACATGGATGGGGGCCATGAGGGACATATGATATAATATTTACCATGTTGTATACACCAAGGGCTATATCAGGCATAATTATTTGACTCCACCCTTTTTTCGTATTCAACAACTCATTTGCATATAAGTTATTTGAACTGACACTTTCATACATAGTATGCTCAATCAGGACTATGATAGCTAGGATGAGACTTCTTATGGAGCCTATGGGACGTTATGTGAGACAGAGGGTGGGATGCCATGTGGGATGCCATGTGGGACATGGTGTGGGATGCCATGTGGAACAGGGTGGAATGCCATGTAGGATATATGGTGGAAAACCATGCAGGACATAGGGTGGAATGCCATGGGATGGAAATGTCATGTGGGACATGGGATGGTATGGATGTCATGTGGGACGTGGCGTCCCACCCAATTTCAACAAGTCATTTGCATATAAGTTAATATATGAACTGACACTTTCATACATAGTATGCAAATGCTCAATCAGGGACTGTGATAATTAGGATGAGACTTCTTATGGAGCCTATGGGATGTCATGTGGGACATGGGGTGGGATGCCATGTGGGACATGGGGTGGGATGCCATGTGGGACATGGGGTGGGATGCTATGTGGGACATGGGTGGGATGCCATGTGGGACAGGGTAGAATGCCATATGGGACATGGTGGGATGCCACGAGTAACACATAATGTGACATAGTTTGGGATGACATGTAGGACATAAGGTAGGATGCCATGTGTGACCTAAGGTAAGATGCCATGTGTGACATAGGGTAGGAGGTTATGTGGGACATAGGGTAGGAGGCCATGAGGATATGGGATGTGATGCCATGTGGGACATAAAGTAGGATGTCATTGGGACATTGGGAGGGATACCATGTGGAACATATGGTGGGATGCCATGTGGGACATCAGGTGGGAAGCCTCTGATGCGGGACACAGGGATGGATGCCATGTGGGACATAGGGAGAGATGTCATGTGGTACATATGGTTGGATAAATGTGGGACATACATGTAGGATGGGATCCATGTGGGACATATGGTGGAATGCCATGTGGGACATATGGTGGAATGCCATGTGGGACATAGGGTGGAATGCCATATGGGTCATAGGATGGGATATGCCCTGTGGAACATATGATAGAATGCTACATGGGACATGGGATGTCATGTGGGACATGGGGTGGGATGCCATGTGGGAGATATGGTGGAATGCCATGTGTGACATGAGATGGGGTGTCATATGGGACATTGGGTGGGATGCCATTTGGGACATGGGGTGGGATGCCATGTGGGGCATGGGATGCCATGTGAGATGCCATTTTTATAATTGGCCGGGTCATATGATAATGGGTGTTAATTTGCATGGCCATGCGAACCATGACGGTATTTACCGTTCTAGTTATATTATACAAATATCGATTATGATCTGCAAGGCATGATATCAAAAAGACCAGTAAGTCCTTAAATAGACTAAAACTAAGAAATAAATTAACATCGTTGTGTATATGATATTTTTACACAAATTTGCAGCGAGCCGAGCAAACTTTTTTTTAGAGAAGTTCTTATCGAGGAAAATAAAAAAATGCCAAAATGATCCTTACCTCAAAACCGCACAAACTACTGTAAGAAGATCTGAGGAAGTTTTTTTGATGTGTTATGGTAGATTTTTCGTGAAAAAGCCTTTTTGGCGAAACGATATGAAAATTTCCATGATATGATTCATACATACACGGGTAAATGTAAATACACTGTACAGCCATATGAGCCATTTGTGAATCGAATGTGTGTGTGTGGGTGTGTATATTGGATGGACCATTATGATGAGTATATGATGAAACATTATGTGGTGCATGTACCTGGAGACTGGAAGCCTGGGAGTCAAAAACGTGAAGTGGGAAATAAGCTATTAGCCCCAGTGGTGTCTGGCATTCCCAACCAAT
Organism: Chiridota heheva; assembly: GCA_020152595.1. NCBI lineage: Eukaryota > Metazoa > Echinodermata > Holothuroidea > Apodida > Chiridotidae > Chiridota > Chiridota heheva. The sequence continues at coordinate 157,011 of JAIGNY010004284.1, forward strand.
TACTGATTGTCTTGTCGTGATTTGATACAATGTTTTGACCAGATACTTTAAATTATATTGCTAAATTGTTATAATCTTCATGTTAACACAAAAATGGCCTATAAAATCAATTCATGTCAATTACAAAAATGACATGAATCGAAGCCATGACCAGTGCTTTCAGTACTTATTAAGCCAATGACAAGTTGTAAATGGTGTCCCTATTACAATAGAGAGATCAAACAGTTAGGATCAATCTGAACAATTGAACTGAGTTTGTAAAATCCGTGTCTGAAATGCATGATGTACCTTTGTAAAATGGAATACATGTCAACGACGACGACGATGAGTGAACACACAATTGCAATGACGGGATCGTCCCCTGCGTATTCGGTTATGATAGTAACAATGCTATCACGAAACGCTTAATACGACACGGACGAGAACACAGATACGACGTACGGACAGACATAACATCGACAACCAAGTCTATGTCCACGGCCTTTCTTAACCAGTTGTGGTGCATTGGCGTAAGGAATAAATGTTACGTTTGTCGCTCTAAAAGAAAAGTTCAAACGAAGATTTAAGTTTTTTGTTTTTGTATTATTTGTATTATTATTATATTATTTTTATACCAAGCACGTACAGTAAATAATACCAGCTGAGCCACTACTTGACTACGGCCCTAGGTTATCATTGTTATTTATACCAATAATTTCAACAATCACATGTATGTGTATCATCTGATCATAGTATTGCAGTGATGCATCCAAGCTTTCTGGGATTTAGCACAGAAAGAACACAAATAGTACAGGTATATCAGGTAGAGAATTTCACCCACAGGAAAGATTATTTATTCTGAGCAGCACAGTTTTAAATGGTCACAAAATTATAGTAACACTTATAGTTTTTAAATTATGACAAGTTTAAAAAAAAAGGGTTCAGCATATGCAAAGGTGATGAATAATGAACAGCAGACCCTTAGCTTGATTTAAAAAGGGGCAGGGAGCTAGACTTGTTGAGGGGCACATTAATGCGCGCGCGAAGCTCTGCGTATTTTGGGTGTGGAGTCACAGGGTCCCTTAAGGCTCAATCCCCTGGTGAAGAAGCTCTGGGATTCTAGCTAAAATCATGCATCTCAGAATGAAGCTATTCTGAATAAGGACCAGTCATTAGCCAAACAGGACAAAATCCCCTGGTGAAGAAGCTCTGGGATTTTAGCTAAAATTATGCATTTCAGAATGAAGCTATTCTGAATAATAAGGACCAGTCATTAGCCAAACAGGACAATTGCTTACTATGCTATCATTTTGTATTTCATTTATCAGGCTAATTAAGATCATTAAGTTAAAAAAAAAAATCTCATGAGGGGCAGGGCGGACCCCCAAGTGGCAGGGCGGACCCCAAGTGGCAGGGCAGACCCCAGGGGGGCAGGGCGGACCCACGGAGGGACGGGCGGGCCGCTTCTGTAAAACAGCAAAGCTAGGGGTCTGAAGAGGTATACAGTAAAAAAAAAAAAAAATTAATATTATTTAAATTTGTTTCCCAAATTTCAATTATCAATGGTTATCAAATGTTCTACTGCTAAATTTAGGTCAAGGTTATAATAATATCCTGTTTTCCTCTTCACTGTAGCCAACTTCTCACATTCAAAATATTCCGAGAAAGAACGAAAAACATAAGTTGTTAGCATAAGCAATTTTCTAGTTGTCCCATTCTGAGGTCACAAAATATTGCGCAATATATGCTAATAAGGTATCTAAGTTTAAACATGATGTTAAATGGTCAATAATTAACCTATTTTGATGGAACAATTGTTTGCTAATTGCATGGTTTTTAGTATATTATAAAATTTCTATGGAGTATTTGCATTATCATGACCCGTGCATTAAATTCACGTAATGCACGATCTTTGGTATTTCGCTTAGTCAAGTTTACAACGGGTGAATTTCTTAACAAAGCGAAAAAATGTATGTAAACTTTTCTCGTTTTTCATTCTTTTTTGTTGCTTTTTATGCATTTTAAACAATCTAACACTGAAATTATAGAAAAAGATTAGGCCTAATGCTTTTGGCATCGTGTTCATATGCGTATATTTAATGCACGGTTCAAAGGATTTTGCACTCGCGAATGACCCATCTAAAGGCGGGTCATTCTACTTGGGCCAAAATCCTTTGAACCGTGCATTAAATACGCATAATGCCAAAAACATTTAAAGGCCATAAGTGTACATTGCACCATTGTGTTTTGACCAATAGAAACACAGGAATTGAATTTTATTTACCTCGTACATTAGAGACGACAACTGGGTCTTTAATTTTAAACCATTTAACATAATTAAGCTAACTGTAATCCTGTTGCCTGTCCACATACCTTTAAAGGACATTACAACAAGCTCCACGATTCTATTTTCCATCGCCCATTCAAACTTAAAAAAGTGTTGAGATTGCTCCTCATTATCCCCCAAATACGAACAGTTTTATCCTAAAAAGAAGATTTAGAGTGTTCAGAATTATGATTTCGAAAAATTGGGAAATGTATGACCGTGACTGCATGATGAGGATAATCCGGGCCACACTGTCCGTTGAGTTTGGAAGTTTTACTGAAGTTGCACTTGCGGTCATGGACATAGAACAGTTTCATTGCAGTTCCGTCTACCAAGGACGGCAGATTATTTTGTAAGTGCAGGAGTGGTGGGAAAGGGAAGGGGGAGAGCGGAGAGCGGAGGAGGGGAGAGTGGGAGAGGGGGGAGTGGAGGAGGGGAGAGTGGGAGAGGGGCTGAACACCCTGATCATACATGTGGATGGTGAACATAACTTGAGTTGTGCCAAAGGAGCGCTTACGTGTATGGGCCAGCGGGCAAAACCATCGAAACTCTGTGACTTTTTATGGATACAATTTTGATTTGTTTTTAAATTTTATCACTATTTTTTCTGCCCAGCAAAAAAGTGGCAGCTATATAAAGCAGCCAGCAGCCCAGTAAATTTGGCAACATTAGCCGATAATTGAAGGAAATCGTACAAAATTGCCCGGAAATGAAGGAGATTGCATGAACAATTGTAGGAGATTTCCCGATTAACAACAGCGTTTGATGGAAACCAGTGAAGAGGTGCATTTTCATACACCCCTGCGTAGTATATTAAGTAACACAATTCATATCTAGGACCGCGGAGCACCAAACGTGGGTCCCTGATAAGAAAGAATTGTAGTTTTTATATTCATATTATATATTCAATACCATTTTACTATAGAACCGCGCGGCCCCAAATGATCTAAGACAGGATTGTAGTTCTTTTTTTTAAGTCATAGTACATACAAAAAAAAGTGCTGGGCCTGTAACATTTGCTACTATACGGGACCGTAATTCCCGTGGGACAGGGGGACATGTTCCCCCACCGCCATACTTTTACTTACAGAAATGTACAAATTCAGTACATTTTGGGGATAAATTTGCCTCTTGTCCTCTACTTTTTGGATAAGAGGCGATGTCTCTCCCCTCCCCAACTTTCCAAATGAGAATTACGGCCCTGCTACTGTACGTACCTTACTACGGTACTGGCGGAAGTGACGTCTGCTGGTAGAAGATTTACTGGTGCTAGCTATATCCAGCAATTTTCTTGAGACGACTTACAAAAAATGTAGGGTGATCAAACCGTAAACTGGTGAATTTGAATGTGAACGTCCAGAACGTGGGTAGGCCCAAGACAATTTGATAATGTCATTTCTGAGAAATTAAAAGTGGGGGGACCACCGCAACTCCCACAATCCATTCCGTGCAGGCAACGCTACTGATAGAGGCGTAGGAAGTGGGACAAGAGGCAAGCCGCCTCCCCTGAGAGGATTTCACCTGCCAGGCTACATGCTTTCTGCTCGGTTGGGAGGTAAAATTTTGAAAATATTGTTATATAATGCTACAAAATAAACAAAAAATTGGTGGTGAAATTTGCCATTATTTCTCGAAATTATTGAAGAAAATTTCCCGAAAATTGAAGGAAATTTTCCGGAAGTTGACCCCCCTCCCCACACCGAGAGGTCACCCTTCCTATATACTCCCCTGGCAACTGCCCTCTGTTACTTTTAAAACATTAGTGCATATTATTCGGAAATTATAACAAAGATCTAATGTCACTTCTTATGATATATTTTTATTTACAGACCGTAAAACAAAATCTGGCCCTGGCTGTTTTTGGCACAGTGCTGTTGTTATGTTGGTATATTCTTCTGCGGAGGAACGTGGAAACCGATCTACACTCGAAAGGAAAAGATATACGCCTACGTCAAAATGCTGAAATTGAAGAGAGAACTATTACACTCGAGAGAAGAATTGGGACAATATCATCAAATGTATTAGATCCGTATTCAAGTGCAATATTAGGTACCACTACAACGAACACAACTCTTACTGATTCCGCGAATAATAACAATTTAATTAAATCAAACCAGCAAAATCTGACTCTTCCAGAGCGAATTTTAGACAGGATTTCTTTCAAGAATGTGACACAGATAAAAAGCGTACAAAGTGAAGTGAAGAACGCAACAGAGAACATAGGCGTACAACATGAAGTAAAAGGTGCGACGGAGAACAAATGGATTCCAAGTAAAAAGAACTCTGATGCCGCACATTTACGAAAAGAAGACGAAAATGGGAAAATAAATACATTATCAACTCCACAGAAAATTTCGCCGGAATTATACCGTCTACGACCTGAAGTAAGTTGCAGGCCCCTATTTACTATATGCCTACAAAGTGTGTGTGTGTGTAGGAGGAAGGAGGGGGGTGGGGATCACACAATCACGCTAGGATACGAAAAATTACCATAAAGTAGATATCAATTCTAAGAATAGTGGGGAAAATCCTGCATATGCCCAGGACTCAGCACCCATTAATTTGCCCAATGTGGGTCTCTTGCATAGCTATCACACTTTGTAAAAGAATCGTCGCAATGCAATACACAAGATCGTAGGGAAATGACAAATATGAAAAGATGATATAATGTTAAAGACCACTGTACAGTTATAACTTAACTGTTTGAATGAATGGTGGATATGCAATCATATAAATTGAGTATATGTTTGAACCAACACTAAAAGTACCAGGTATAGGCCATTACTGAGAAAGACGACTTAGGCCAAAAATTTTAGCTTTAAGCTGGAAATAGCTAGTAACAAGCTAATTTTTTGTAAGATAGGTCCAGAATTGTGTGTAAAATAACATACTAAAAGTCCCTAGAAATCCTCCTTGAGCTTTCCCAGAAATCCAAGATGGCGTCCAAAATGGCCACCATTTTCATTTTTATCATAACTTTGCATCCAGAAATGTTATAAATGAAAAACAAGTGTCCAAACATATGTTTTAAGGGGTACGTAATCCATTGGAAGCATCAGTAAGAGGCTACAACGTCTCAAAATTACAAAAACGAAGATGGTTTCCAAAATGGCCGCCATTTTGTTTCCTTTATGAGGTCATTTCAACCTGACAAGTTCAAAATACAAAAACAATGTCCAACAATTGTTCTAATGAACAAAGAATCCAATAAAAAATACTAACAGGTACAAAACCATAAGGTACCAAGATGACATCCAAAATTCTGCCAACCGGTCTCAAAATATAGCATATGATTATCACAAAATTCCCTTTGTACACATCAAATAGGTTTGTAACTATTATTTCATAATCTGTTAATTTATAGAAACTGTGACCCACCATATACCTAAATGAGGTGATTTTTGGAAAAGTGAAACTTTTGCAATGGTAAATTTATTTTTGACATGTCAGATTGTTTTCTCCTAGTGCCCTTTTTCGTTCAAAGAAGATTGGAAGATATAAATTGGCTGTTCTAAAAAAATAAGAAATTTCCACCATTTCCACTTGCAATTAAATGAAAACCATGATTTGACATGTTCTTGTGTAACTCATTGAAACATTGCGAACTAACTCATGATGAGCTAGCTATTCTTCATCTTCTTCGTGTGCAGTATCTTCAATACTAATTATGTCCAGTGATGTTGGCGCGTCATCATTGACATCTATAGGTGTGGGTGCAGTGTTGTTGCGGGTTTGACTTGTGCATTTGCTGCACATGGGGGTACAAAAGAGTCCAAAGTTTCTTGTAACTACATGTCATGTTGGCACAACCTTCAGCTTACACCCGCATGGTACCATGTTGAGCAAGGTGTTTGGGGCGACGGGTATGTCTGTTTCAACTGGTGCAAGAGTTACATCTTGTGATCGCCATCCCCAGTCTGTTGGAGGCAGAGGATTTCCCATCCATTGTTGAACTGTGAAGTAAGTGCGGTAGGAATGTTGCTTTGCTGCAGCACTACTTGGGGTAAGCTTGCCAGCTGGAATGATGAACTAAGGGAATTTCTACCAATCGCCGGTTTATATGCTATGTGGCGGTATTCATCCAGAAATTTAAAGCTGCTTGTTCCATATAACTTGAGAATGAAACTTTTCCTGCTTTCTCTACCTCTGTACGTGTGCATTCAGCCTTTGTGAACGTGTCCAACTGATCATAGTCCTGTTTTGTGTGCACAAGATTGAATGCTTTGCGTTTATCCTGACGATAGATGGCAGAAACAGTATCACATCCTGTTATAGCATGTATAACCATCAAGTGCTTGTCTGTGTCTCTGATCGCCTGCTGAATTTCATGATTGTGTACAAGGTTGTCGGATTGCTGCGGCATAACATGTACACATTTGTAGAAGAAGTTACCCGAGCCACTAGAATGACCAATAAGTCAGTATATGTTCCTACAACGACTGGCAGCTCTGCTGACTCTGTTACGACAAGTGCATGATGTGGACACAATTAGTGAATCTGCATCTGTCTGCTTAATGCGTATGCCAAAAAAAAATGCATCTTTTCACACAGATTTTGGATTAGTCTTTTCTTCTTCATACTGTTTGTCAAGAATGCCGATTGAGAAGTAGTATTGGTGTGTTATCATCAAATGTGGCCTCACTGGATGTACACTTCTGAGCTCTCCGCCTCTGTTCAGCCACTTTCATCGAAGTGTTGCTGCCATAACCATTAAAAACCACTGTCGATCCAACACCATAATGCTTCAGGATGTACGATATATATGACTGACATACATCCCCATAGGTTGACGGCTGAGGCCAAACAACTTGTTTGAAGTAGGTGCCCACCATCTAAAGTGAAAAGGCAAATATCTGGTACGTTGGATTGCTGTGTAACAAATGATTTCAAAAGGACACAAAGATAACTCTTCCGCATTACACCATCATGGAAGAGGGAAGGTGGTTGTGGAGCAAGCTCGAAAGCGACGAACGCTTCCATCTCAGAACTTTTGTTAAGAACACACATGGTTCTGTAGAATAACAAACTTTGGTTGACCTCTGTCTTCTGTCCTCTTACTTTGACAGTAATTGAACAGTGATTGTGTTCACCTTGTCATTGCAACGCTTCATCGCAGTTGACTGATGCATCTGCAACAATTCCAGTTGATATGGACTAGACGATCTGGTTCGTATCCATCAAATGGTGGATGTGCCTGCAGCTACTGTATAAAAGTCACACGATATCTGTTGTCCTTTGACTGAGTGCTAGAACGAAGGTCTCTAGTGCTGCTCAGATGTGGCAGTGTGCATCCCCGTGAACCGCTCCAGTGCCTGGCAGACAGGAAAACAAAGAGGTAATGCATGGACCCATTTTTTTAATGTACTATCTGTGATACCCGGCCATGCGTCATTCCACCAAATTTGTTCTGTATTCGTATTAACAAATGCTCGGGGGTCTGGTCAGAGAAGTTTTTACTCCAGAATTAATCAAAACGAGGGATAGTAAAGTATCCCTTCTCTATAAAGAGTTTGTACTAATCAACTGGCATTGTCTGCTCTAAAGCTTCTATTTGTTGTTGATAAAGTCGTGTCGCCTTTTGCGCAAAGGAGGTGACATGGGGCATGGAAATGTGGAATCATTTCTTTCAAACAGTAGAAATGAAGTTTCCATTCACCCGTCGTTTCAGCACGAATGAAATGTTGCATGAGTGCTACTTGCCGGATATACTGCACCCAGAATTTTCCAGTCCTGCTCTGACTTGCTGTTTAGTCAAGTAGTATTGATATGAGTTGGTGAAACATATTGATACTCCTCCTCAGCTACTTCAGTGGCATTGTGTGTTGGTTAAGAAGTCCTCTGTAAAGGTTCTCTAAACATTCTTTATCAATGCTGCCCAAGGACCCAGTTGTACCCATTAAACACAGATGAGGGCTGCTGATGTAAGAATGTGAGCACGAAGTGCACGAGCGAAGGCATGGTCATGAGCAAAGACATTGTCATTTAACATGTGTACAACGGATCATTTGCGTACACCTGTCTCCCAAAACTCCGCTTTTTCACTTCCGGACATAATCTGCCCAATGCTGCCAAGACAGCAAGATAAGACATCAGGAGATGTGTAGATTTTGTGTAGATTTTCTGCGAAGCTACAATCTCCGCAACTTTAATGTATAAAGGCTGGCCAAATGTAACTGGGTAAATCTGCAAGTCATGTTTCTCACACTGTTTTTCAGCAAAGCATAAAGCAGTGTACATAGTGCTTAGATTGGTTGGATCCAGATTGAAGGGTTACGTCTTTATGGGAATTTGTCCAAAGGCCTAGTGATTTCAGCAGAGTGCAGCTTTACTTCACGATTGATAGGTGAGCTATTCACAATACTAGATGGTGTTTCACAAGCTACGCTACCCATACTATGAAAAGTGTTGTGTCCCGTAAAACTGTAGCTACATTGAAGTCAGCGTTATTAAACACAAATTGTGTGAAACCATTCACTTATATGACAGATCACCACTTGACATACAGACATAAGGGCTTGCTCAAACCGCTGCACCTCTTTGTACTTATTTGCAAAGCAAATGCTGCCAAGAATGTCAGTCAGTTCACGGGAGGCATAAATGCGGTGTATATACACAGCTATTCCAAGCAATAGTGTTGAGATAAAGGATCTGGTCTGCTTGCAGAAATTATGGCATGCGCTATGGTTATGCATTTCCTATCTGAAACAGTGCTGCGCTTACCCTTACTGCTCACCAAGTTGTGTAGGAAACGCTTAAGAGAGCTGGATATCATTGTCTGCGTATTCCTTCCAATGTTGTGTTCTCGTCACAGTCATACACTGGGAATCTGATATCGTTCAATGATAGATAAAATGGCAGTCATTTTGGACGCCATATTGGTTTTGGTAAGTTAGGGATGTTATAACCTCTTAAGTGATGCTTTCAATGGATTACTTGTCCCTTAATACATATGTTTATGTTTTTGAAAATGGCGGCCATTTGGGACGCCATCTTGGATTTCTGGGAAAGCTCAAGGGGGATTTCCGTGGACTTTTAGTATGTTATTCTACACAAAAATTGGGGGTGGGGACGGTGGAAATTGGAAAGTTGAGCCCCAATTAAGCTCTCTCGCCGAAGCAGTCAACGTATCCAACTTGAACAGCCGGGATGGCGGTGGGGTGGAGGGAAGGGGGGGTGGAGAAACCAGGTTATCAGAGATAACATCGTTTACGTGCCGTCATTTTAACAACAATAATCAGTAATATAGTTTCAAAATATTCTTACGAAAATTCGTTAGGGACAAAGTCATCACCAACAAAAATGTCCATGCTGCCATGGATCAACTTTCAATTACCCCATGCTGCGCCCTGTTTAGATGAACTACATACGCGGGTTGGGGTTAGTCCTAGTTGGGGTGTATCGCGACTGAACCGATCCCAATAATTTCTCAAAGGAATAAAACATGTCGACCTCTTGAACTTAGATAACGTGGGTTACTGTCAGGGTGAGAAGTAATTTTTAGCTGGACTATTTGAAGAATAATGAGAGTATTCTACTACCCCTGGAGTTGGCGTCGGCATCCGGTTATACAGTTATAGAACATAATGATATTCTTTGTTTGGTAAAAGTTTTTGGAGTAGTTTGGATAAAGGTTTTTGATGAGTTTGTGTGCTATGATCATGACATTCCTGAAATGAATAGCAACTATAATATTTATGTCTGGCATGAAATAAAAGTCCCTCATCTAGGACATGTATGGGATTGTATGTAGGACAAAGTGCGGCTGCATGTTGGACAGAAAGTGGGATGGCATGTTGGAGAGGGTGGATTGGCATGTGGAACAAGGTGGATTGGCATATGGGACAGAGTGGGTTGGCATGTGGGACAGAGTGCGATGGTATGTGGTGGGATGTCATCTGAATTTCAATTCTGATGTCATGTGAGTCATGTGATAGAATGGCAGATCTGGATTTCAAATGTGATTGCATTGTAGGTATGGAATGGCATGTGGGGCAGTGGGTGGGATGGCATTTGGGACCGGCTGGATGGTGCGTTACCAGCGGTGAATTTTGCTATGTCTAGTTCGTCATACATTAAGCAAATTATATTGTTTTGCATAATTTTGCTCAATTGCTTTACACTTAGACATTTTTCATGCTGCATCACACACATGTTTATTTAAATTGGAAGCTAGATTACAATGCAGGATGCAGCCATGGGAATGTGTGGGGGTTCGGGAGGTACGGGTTAAGTAAAAGTCCTCTTTCATATAAGAACAGCTTGCTCGACCACTGAAATAATCCTTTAACCTAATCACCATTTCCACTCTTATAGGTTTTTGACAGGATGCCTATAAAGTTTCTGCCAGAATACAAGAATCCATGTTTCTACGACAAGAAAAGCCACGACAAGAAACTGAAATGTCTGCCGTATTTTCTCTTGCTTGGGATGCCGAAGGCTGGCACGACTGACCTCTGGGCCAGAATTTTGAAGCACCCATCAATCGTACAGCATGGAAAGGAACCACACTGGTGGTCACGTGGAGGGTTAGGAGTTTATAGTAAGTTTTCGCTGTAGACCTTTTATTAGATGGGTGTGGGTGAGGGTTCTATAAGGAACGTTGTCTGGTACTGATGAATATCAATTTTCTACCTAATTTTGGGGCGCTGATTCGAATAAACTCACCTTAGTATCTGTGGAATGGGGCATTCTTCATATATAAAAACGCCCAAATTTTCAAATATATCAATAACAGAACAATGATAACGACTGATTATCAACTCCGCATATTGACGAGTGCTCACACCCATTATTATCCATGTAATAGTAAATATTATGTCATTTATATTATCCATTGTAATATTGATTGATTGATTGATTGATTGAGTAATATACTTATTGTATGTATATGATGTGTTAATGTAGTGCTATATGTATTCTTTCCCTTCCGTGAATCTCATTATTATTGTTGTATGTTCAAGGGTCTGCATTGTAAGAACAACGGTCTCCTCAGATCCCTCGACCAATAATCAGTTTGGTTCGTACCGCCGATCGAAGGCTCAATAAGTCCCCCGATCGGGAGACTCAAGCATGCGTACTGAACACACAGTGATATATGGAAGCCGACAATTTTATTGTGAAGTTTCATTCATAGACGCTTATCAGTCGTTTCATTGAAGGTTTGTAACAAAGTTTGCTTTGTTCATGTTCAATTTCGCGAAAGTAAAACAACATCGTTACTATGACGCAGTTATTGCTAAATAATTTTCACAAATCCCAATTTATTTATCATAATTTCAGAAAACCTTGTTAAAGCGCAACTGCCTAACGGCAGCACGTAATATAAGAAATCATCACTTTTCTTCAAATTTCTCGAAAACCGCATGGTGAATTTTAAAAGCTCACGGTCACGGTGAAAAGATAATTCATATGCCATTATTTCAAATCGTGAAGAAAAATTTGAACCTTGCAGTGGTTGAGTTCCCCGCGCTCGAAATGTGTCTGACTCTTATGTTATTCCTATACAAACTTTGAATTTGGATAGATGCATTGTGGGATACTTCTGTAAAGGATCCCCGATCGGGAAAATAATACGACCGGACTGGTAATGGTGTGTTTATTTCGTAAAACATGGTATTGAAGAGAAATGGTATACGAAAATTAATATGGTTATACTTTGGGTTTTGTTTCTCGGTTTTTGTTATCATAGTTATTTTTTAGTTATTTTCGTGGGTCAGTATAGCCTGTCATACAGCATAGCCAGCCTGTCATACCCACAACCCCTTCCCAGAATAGCCCCTCATAGCCTGATATGGTGTGTTTAGCATAGCCAGCCTGTCATACAGCATAGACAGCCTGTCATACAGCTGTTATCAGAAGAACAGCATGGCCAGCCTGTCATACAGCATAGCCAGCCTGTCATACAGCACAACCAGCCTGTCACACAGAATAGCCAGCCTGTCATACAGCATAGCCAGCCTGATATACAGCATAGCCAGCCTGTCATACAGCATAGACAGCCTGTCATACAGCTGTCATACAGAATAACCAGCCTGTCACACAGAATAGCCAGCCTGTCATACAACCAGCTTAGCCAGCCTGTCTCCCCAAAGAACGCGGGTTGGGATGATTATTCTGCCAGGGCTTCACAGTTTACACTCCATTGAAGATCGCTTATCTATACTGGTAAAATCATTAAAATGCAATATCTCCTAATCATAATAAGACATCAACATGTTTTTTTTTTTCTTCACCAATTTGTTTCTTTAATATTCATCTATCATAAATATGCAATTATCTTTCTTCTCAATCTCAGTTTTAATTCTACTAACTTGACTGAATGAAAACAAAAAGTGACTTAAAGAATTAGTTCAGGGGTCAAGCATGTCTATTTTATATGAAAGAGGACTTCAAAAGAAAAAAAATAGTGAAGGAAACATTCAAATTCTTATTCTGTTAAGGAGATATTTAAATTCAAAGTTTAGTATCATCTGTGTAGAAATGACTGAAATCAGACTAGTTGTGAAGCCATAACTTCAGATTATATTATATATTCTTTCATATTTTGTGCTGCGATTTTGAGGCTTAAAAACTATGGGATATGTCGATAAAGTAGTAAACATGAATCTAGTAACGGTGTGTATAATATACCACTTGCAGAAAGTTGGAGAAAAAATAATTTAAATAGTAAAATAACTAAATAAACTTTCTTTAAAATACATTGACAATTGTTAAGAATGTGAGGTTGAAGACGCCAACTTTCCATATTAGACTTAATACGTCATTTCTACACAGATAACAATTTTGAACGCTTTCTTTACAATTTTTTATGTTTTGTTTTTTATGTCCCCCGTTCATATAAGAAATATTCTATTAATGTGACTGAATGAAAACAAAAAGTAAACAACTTTGGCGAGAAATCTCTTCACGTGAATGAATTACTGATTGAGTAAGTAAATCCCATTGTTCACAGCACTTGACATTTTTGTATGGTTCATCATCACATCATGCCTTGCAGCATTCAGTTTATAATACCATGGAGTTAGAGGTCTGTTCTAACTCCATAATGATACAATTAAAAATGCCAAATAATGTGTTGCATACAGAAGGTAGTACGGAACTAATTATTTGCCCCATTGAAGCCTATGACGAAAGAGTCAAGTTGGGGGTCATTTTTGTACCAGAATGTTATAGATTTGGGATCTTTGTGATGTTTTCCGTAAAGTACCATCTAATATCTCTCGGATAAGCGTACTTTCAATAGGGGGTCACCAGAGGTTTTGGCCATTTTTTTTTTTTTTTTTTTTTTTGGGGGGAGCTGAAGTGAAGACGTATTATACACCCACACCAAATCACTCAAATTTTGGTGTGGGTCCATGGTAAAATAGTTCCCCATGAAACATTTACTGAACAAATCTTGTAAAGTTTGGATATGCATAGTCAAGACCTATCATATTCCTGAAATTTTCAACTTCTCAGCTTCCTGAAAATATTTTTATTAGCCTTTTCTCTAAGGGTTCTCATTTTTGGACGGCGGAGTGATACCTTATTAGTTCCGTGCTACCAGAAGGAAGTTGTTTAAACCGTAACCTCGGCGGCATTAAAGTAAAATATGCGAAGTAGTATAGCTTTTAGTGAATGGCAAACTTGGTGTTGTTTTTCTGAAGAAAGTGTGTGTCCTTAAAGGAATATTCCTATGGATTTTCATTTTTTTCATATGATAGAAAAAATTAATTTTGTAGAAAAAAAAAGTCCTGAAAAAGAACTATGTCAATATCTTATTCCGTTTAGAAGTTATAACAATTTAAAGAGCAGAAAAATGTTCTTAAAAACATCTCGTACAGTATATGTCCTTCAGCTAGGCGATGTCATCAAGGCAATTCCAGCACAGTTCTTATGTATTTCTTATAAATTTAATCACACTTTTTTTACATTATCGAACAACATTTTTGGTTCATTATAGAGATAGGGTGGAATATATAATCTACAAGAAAACAATTTGTTTTTTTGTTGGTGTACATCACATTTTCAATGAGACAAAAATCCAAATCATTTTTAAAGAAATACAAAAGACGTCTCTGAAATTGTCTCTATGACATCACAAATGTTAACAATCAGTCACTTTTGTCCAAATTAAAAATATTTAAAAATTTTGTAAGTTCTAAACGGAATGAGATATTAACATAGTTTTTTCACCACTTTTTTTTTAAATTTTGCTTTATCATATATGAAAGAATGAAAATCCATGGGAATACATATCTTGAGGAAGGAGATTAACCACTTTTGTGAGTGGCGGATTCAATGGGTGAGAGGAACGTGCACACCCCACCTCCTCATGTCAACGTCCAAAAGGTCGGAGAGAGACCTTGATAACGTTGTTTTTGAAAGAAAAAAGTGGGGGAGCCTGAGCTCACTGGCTTGGGTTGTATTGATTGGGCAACTACAAAAATATCCGCCCACACATGTAACGTTAAAATGCAGAGGCCGATGATTATTGGACATTTTGCAGTTTTGGGGCAACTAAAAAAAGCAATCTTCACACCAGGGCTTGACCCATGAACCACACATTTTTGCCCGTATTTTTAGAGGAAATTTTTCCTCTGCATGTTAAGAAATGACAGCGGCGCGTCTATATAATGGGGTTATTTGGGGAATGGATAGCCCCCAAAATGCCGTAGGGCCCTCCTCCCAACAAACAAATTATCAAATCCATTAATGTAATTAAGTAAAAATTCAAATAAACCATAGAAAACAGAGATGTTGGCATTGTTTATTCGTTTCGACTGAATATTCGTTACGTTTGGATAAAAAGTATACAATTTTGGACCCAAATTTTTAATTTTTGCACCAAAATTCTCAATTTGGGGTCAAAAATCTTCCAATTTTGCATTTCAAGATCCACCCTTAAAGGCTAGTCGTCACAACTTCACTCCTATTTTATCCATAGTGTTACGGACCAATGATATAAAAGTAACAGAAGAATGCCAAAAGAGAAAATCAAGATGGAGTGGCTTTGAAATGTAAACTTAATCTATTATTTCAAAGCTTCCTGTTTGCAAATATTCGAAATATTAAAATGAATACTTAATCTGTTAAACCTAATTAAATAGCCTGACATGAGTAAAGAAGATACAGCTGTCTAGTCTTCTTGAACTCTTTGGGCGATTGTTGATACTGAGGTAATGTTGTATATATTCCAGTTCCGCAAAGAATCCAGTAATAATCTTGATGCGATGATTTATCTCAAAAGGTTTTAGTCCACAAGAATTATGGATAGGACAAATGACCTTGGGTGGTGCTCTACCTTGTGGCAAGTCTCCATGATTAAAGGGCAGATCTTGAAATGGGATTAAACAAAAATCAATTTGGGACGACGTATCTTCAATTGCGGGTCAAAAATCTTTAATTTTGAAATAAGAATCATCAATTTTAGACCAAAAATCTTCAGATTTTGACCAAAATCTTCAATTTCTGACCAAAAATCTTCCATTTTGAACCAAACAATTTCAATTTTGGACCAAAAATCCTCCAAAACTGCTCAATGTTGGAACACACAGTCTTCAGTTTCATAATTCATGGCCAACAATCTTGAAGTTTGGATCAAAATATTTCGGACCAAAACTTAAGTGAGGGTTTTGAACGTCTTAATAAGATGTGCTTTTAAGGGGCGAAACGAAAAGCTAGACACGCCACTGAATGGTAACCCTAATACTTATCTGAGTAGATTTTAATATAAGTATTTCAAATAGTCTTCCTTTCATCAATTAATTTTTGAGAATTTTGCGTTGATTTTCAGCCATTTTAAGGCACCAAAGAACAATACAATTTCAGAGGTTCTGGGAGCTTGAATGCTGTTCCACCAAGCCAAAATCTCTGGCGACGCCACATGCCACTGGTACGGGAGGGAGGAGGGTCTGTTCCCACTTGTTTTATGTTGTGTAGCAAGGGCGGATCCAGGATTTGTATTAAGCATAAAGGGTGTTTAAAGTCATGTCAAGGAAATGGTCCTGAATTTGATGGCGTGCGAACCACGCACTAAGCATGTACAAATTCCTGTAGCTTGTGAGGGCCATGTGGGGGTTGAGTTGGGGAGGTGGATGGGGCTACTGCTTTTTGTTTTCAAAATAAGCTTGGCTTTTTACAACATTTGTTTGCGGACGCAACTAAAGTTTTTTTTTTTTTTTAAATGTACCTAATCGCACGAAATCTTTTTTTTTTTTTTTGGATGTCTCCAAACAGCCAAATAGACTTATAGAACCTATCCAACATAATGGATTTTTTTTGCATTTCAGGGGAAAATGAATTAAATTGCAATATTTGTTAATGAAAGTAATGATACCAAGACCTCACATGTTTTGGAAGGTAGCCACCCCATCACAAAATCCTGGAATCCCTTAAAGAGTCAAAATCCAAATTAAATTCAGGTATAGATCAGTTGGGTTTTCATGTATCTTAAATTAGATCTATTTACTGGGGTTATTTTGAATAAATTGCATTTTCGATTGTTGCTATTGGGGCGAAAATATTATCAATTTACTCGAAAATAACAATTCTGAATCCGTGGGCTTCAATTTATTTTACTTTTTATTTTTTAATTAGAAAGTAAAATAAGGCATGTAAGAAGAAGAAATGAGATAGAGGAAGTTGTGTCCTCCAGTCAAGCTTTACCACTTAAACAGCATTAAAAATGATACTTCACGGCAAGGACTAATTACCGGCACTCGACCGAGTGAATTGGGGAGAAAACGGCCTTGACTTTGGGTAACCTTTTATGATAAATCTTAAGCTTGTAAAAAATTAAATGATTTTTTGTGGGTATAAAATACTGAAATTTGTTAAATTACGTTAGAACATGATGGTAAAACATGTGGAATCCAGGAACTTAGCCTTGGCCCTGGTAGTCTTGGGCGAGCTCTTGATGCCCCGGGCCAAAATGGCTGAAATGATAGAAAGTTTTAAATATTTTGGAATGAATCAAAATCCGTATGTTAAGGGGCATTAAATTTTCAATGGGCCCATTGAAGCAATCTCGACCCACCATTGATTTATTGCTAGTCAAATAAACATTTCAATGTAGTGTACAGATTTTGTGTTATTTTGTGATTCTTCAAATTTTATAATTCGTTTTGAAAAGAGAATTTATTAGTAAAGGCACTACTTGAAAATTTGGCCTGCAATTTTGAAGCAACAAATTAACCACATCATTAAACAAGATTAACTTGGCATCGTAACATTGAGGTATAAATAGTTCTATGCTCATAGTCAACTTCACCCATGGAACTATTAACTCAGTTAATAGGTCCATGCTTCACCATTCCCCAGCAGCAAAGACAAACAATGCCAGCATTGATTACGGTTACTACTTATATTACAAAGGATTTCCATATATTCAGATGTGTGTCACTAAAAATACCATATAACTCAAGTGGGAGTAGTTGTTATCTTTAAGGAGCCTTCAAAAGGTAAAACTGTATACAGTTTTGTGCTTTGGGAAACAGAGAAATATATAACCTTTTTTTCGACCGGTGTAAAAGTGAATTTGCCCCCCCCCCCTCCCCTCATGTAAATCTTGGCCCCTGGCCCTTTTTTTTCAAAAAAAATTGCCCCCCCCCTAAACAATTAAGCCGTAGCCATCCAGTAAATTTGGTCCCACCTCATAGTAAAAATGGTTCGCTAGGAAATTTAGGCCCGGCCCTTCTTTCCTATGAAATTTGGAGACAACAACTTGTCCCCCTTTTGTAAGAAATAGCCCTTCTTCTCCCTTCACACTAAATCTCACTGCCGTTTTGCGTAAAGCACGCCTTTTTTTTCTTTAGTGTATTAGCTTATCACTTCTTATCACTTTTTAGCTTATCACTTTTTAGCTTATCACTTTAGTACACAAAATTAATTGAAGGAACCGTACAGACACACCAGTAAATTACCTAGTAAAATCAGTCTGGGGGACCAAATTCACTAGACATTCCTTAGGAAATAAGGTCCGGGGGCCCAAATTTACGGGGGGAAAATTTACTATTACACCGGCCCTGCTCCATTCGAGGGCAGGTTGAGATGTTCCTGGTTTTAAGCAGAGCCATTTGTAACGTACTGATCAATAATTAACTTAACATCGTTAAACATGCCGTTAAACATCAACAAACCAAACCATTAACTTGACCCAAAGTCTCAGTCGACGTGGTATATCTTGGCCGTCCTTTGTAACCGATGATGTTATGTACGTTGAATTAAAACAAAACTTATGTTTGCATTCCTGTGACTTTTGAACTATCCTATTTTTATTTTTTTCTTACAAACAATGGAAATACTTAGCTTGAAAATATTGTATTTCAACATCAGACAAGTTGAGAAGTTAAGGGTTGAGAATTAGCTGAAAAGTAAAAATATTTACTTGTAGCCATCCATATATCCATAACAGTACAACAGTATTTGGCGCTTTATAATCTGGTCACGTACAACGTACAGTTCAAAGCCGATGGAGTCACATGCGATAATGATCCTACTAATAAATTACCTCCGCCAACGAAGTTGGACGGAGGCTAAGTTTACGCCTCCAAGTTTGTCCGATTGTTGTCATCAAAATATTTCAAGAACTGATTATTGGATTTAGATAAAATTTGGTGTGTGGATTTGTAAGTGCTTAAGGAAGAAGTGAATACAATTTTGAGACATCGGAACAGGGGAAGGGTGAAAATGGAGGGGTGGGGGACATTTTAAGGTGAGTTTGTTTGTCATGAAGATATCTCAAGAACTGATGATTGGATTTTGATTTAATTTGGTCTGTGGTTTTCTACTGTTTTAGGAAGAAGTGAATAAAATTCGGGACTAATTGGAACAGGGAAAGGGCATAAATTGAGGGGTGGGAATGTTTTAGGATAAGATCTGTCAAGACTAAGTTGTCAAGACTTAAGTTGAAACTTTCCAATGGAATGTGCTGAAGAATTACTTTGCCCTCTTAATAAAGATCCAAACAATCAATTTTCTGGACTCAAAGAGGCTCTCTGGAATCAAAGAAAATGGGGACAAAATGGTTTCTGCCATGAATGGTAAATGATGGAATGTGAATCCTGGCTGAATAGAGCTCAAACAATGATGCTTCACTTGAATAAAACTGAAAACTATGGTATGGCCTTGGAAGGAGTCCAGTCAGAAGATAATCTTCAAACGATCAATTCTGAGGTAGATTATTTTAGGTATGGGGATCAGATGAAGTCTAAAATTATTCTATGCATGTTGGAATTGCAACAAGGCGGAGATATGCACTCTAGAGAGTGCTAATATTCCAATTTCTAATTACTTTCATCTGTTCATAATAGCGTCAGAGAGTAAATATTAGGCTACAGAAGAAGTCTATAGTGCAATTAGCTTTACATTTGCCTATGATCTTCACACGATCAACATCAATGCCCCTTACTAAATTTCTAATGGCACCTAGGGCTAGCGATATTGGAACCACGGGGGCAAGGGGGAGGGGGGTCACTGCCATTTCCACGTTAGCGACGAACTGGCCTTGGGAGTTTTTCCTCGACCTACAGGCTTATGTATAGACATGCATTATGAGTAGCATAATTAAAAGGGTTACGTATCAATGGAGATTACACTTGCAAGACTTTTCTCATCATACTGTGTCCAAACGTATGGCAGGCCTAAATCATTGTTCTGAAAATTTGAACGAAAATTTGCCTAAATCATTGCTCTGAAGATTTGAACGAAAATTGGCTAACTTTGTCTTAAACGTAACAACATAAAAATGTCATGTTTGGCACCACAATGAAGACAACTTTTGTAAAACGCCTCCCAAACAGTATATTTGAAATGTATTATTGGGGTGCAGTGGGGAGCATATACGCAAAGCGCGCAGAAATGAATGATATTCTATGCAAAATTTATCAAAATTTATTGTTATCCAATACTTTTTTTTTTTTTTTTACATATCAATTTTTTTTTTTTTTTTTTTTTTTTTTTACATTAACAACTCATTTTGGCATTCAATTTTTTTTACATTTTTTTCTATACCATAATTAGCTGTTGTAGAAAGGAACTCTTCTGTAAAACAATTTTTTTGAAAGTTTGCGCACATTTCACCCATTCTTGCACCTTTAGGAGTATAATTGAGGGGCACTTTTCATTTTCACTTTTTAATTTTTCCGAAAGGTCATAAGGGCAAAGTTCAGAAGAATCAGGAATCACTATTCGAACATTGCCTTTGAATACGGCCACACTGGTAACGTTATGCCGGTTTTATATTTTCCCCATTGATCGCGCCATCTGCGATATCATTAATCACAAACCCACCGGACTGAACATAGGGGCCTATATGTGTTTTCAATAACATCACCGATTTCTCGTAATCGATAAGAAAAATTTAAAACCGGAAGTGACGTTCCAGCACGATGGCGTTCACTTCTAAATTTATTTATGGGACGATAAATTCTCGTTAAAAAGGACATCCCATCTGAAAAAAATAAGTTGATCACCAACAAATCCGTTATATTCTATCAAGGTCACTTCCGCTACAGTAATTGATTGACTTATCGGTGATTGTGTAAATATTTCGACCAATCAGAAACGTTGGATTCTATTGTATTGTCTTCTTTACGTTAACACAAGATCTGTCCTATCTCTGTAATTATTCAATTGTAATTATTTTACCAAACTGAAATAACCCAGTATTCCTAAAATTAATGAAGAATGATGCTGAAAATTTCAGCGAAAATGAACTGGGGAGGGTGAGCTGTTCTGCATATTGTCGTGAATCGTTGCCTTTTTCGCAAACCTGAAACTGAATGCAGGCAGTGTAGTAATTGGTAGCAGTCCTGTAAATAATTTTTACAACTTAAGTACAGCAACAACTTGGGCTTAAGTTAGAATCAGCAATTTTTTAAGTTTAAAAATGCTGTAAAACGATCAATTTTAACCGATTTTGAAGGGACCTTTTGCTGTTTGCGTGTTTTGTAGTACATATAAAAGCATATAAGCTCGTGTTGTTGAAACCTGTCTATATTTAAATGTGTGTCAATGAACGCTAGAGTGAGTATAGAGATGATTTTTCCATGCAGAAGTTATGACGTGCTTAGGCTATATATATCCCTGTTTATTTAAACTAGAAAGTCCTTTTATATTTGAATTATAGAAATAAAGTAGAAAATTGTTAATGAGGAAGGATCAGATAGAGGTCAGAATCAGTTGGAATTGGTTAGATTCAGTCTGTCAGAGATAGCAATAGAAAGTTATAGTAAAGAGTCAGGGTTGATGTATAAACAAGTTTACAACATATTCCAGAAGCTTTAATAATAGTGTGCGTTCTGTGCGTTCCTTTTTCGGGCCTTGCGCTACATTCTTTATATTCTGAACGGAACACTTATCATATGTTTGAAATTGACATTTGACTTAAATAACGTTTCTTCATCCCTGTCATTCACAGAAAAGCAACTCTCGTTTGATTGGTATTTGAAATTTATAACTGCTCCCTTTTGAAGAGAATCGGTAGGGGACAAGACGTAACGAATATTATTACAGGTAAGCATCTTTTAGTCTCAATCGGTTCATTCGATATGCTTTGGATCTGTTTTCCAGGAGGATTTTCTGGATGGGGGAGGGTTGGGGGCACAATTTGTCTGAGGAATTATGTGACGCCGACTAAGTCTACAACATGTGTGAAGACAGAAGCGCTACACCTTTTTGTGCCGTGTGGATTCAGATGTTATTTTCTTTTTGACGGGGAAGGGGTAAATGCCCTCCATTGGCCATAAAACGCGGGGAAGGGGTGAATGCCCTCCGTTGGCCAGAAAACAAGTTGAATAGCAAAATACAATATACAACCCATTTGATAGCATCACCACCACATCGAAAGTAAAATCGAAAGAAAAATTAATGAAACTCAATTAAATGTGTAAAATTACTTCTTGATTCAAGTCGGGAAATTTAGGACTACGAGGTAAAAAAGTCAGAAGATTTGCAAGCTTACTATGCGTCGGAAAAATGTAGATACGATTCAGTAAAGTTGGAAAATATAGGATCATAAGCAAATAAGCCAGCCAAACTTTCCAAATAAGGATTGCGTTTTCCGACAAATTTCCTGTCGTATGCTTGGTGTGTGTGTGGGGGAATACCCCCTTTCCCATTAGGGGGTAGTTAAGCCACTGCCTTTTCCAACTGTCACAGAGTTACGACACCCTTGAATGAATACTATTTGATACCTTAAGTTTGAACTGGTACTTTCATGATCTGTTTAGGAGACGGGTCCGCGTGTACTCTTTGGGATAATCAGCGTTGGAACGTAACATTTCCAGAAAAGAAGTATTTCCTGACCGGACCGCCGCACGTTACGTCTGAGTTATTGCACTCCGTCTTGCCAAATGCTAAAATGCTGATTGTTTTCCGAGATCCAGTAACAAGGTATAAGTTCATTGTGCTATTGAGCATCTCGAAAGTAATACATACTCAAGACCCATAGCCAGGAATTTGAATGGGGGTTCGTTTTTCGTATAAAAGGGCAAGACGCTTTGAATTTCCAGGTGGTTGTTATTCTTTTTTGTTCGCTCGGATGAAATTCCCCCTCCCCTCCCCTCCTCTCCCCTCCTCTCCCCTCCCCTCCTCCTTCCCCTCCCCTCCTCCTTCCCCTCCCCTCCTCCTTCCCCTCCCCTCCTCCTTCCCCTCCCCTCCTCCCCTCCCCTCCCCCCCCTCCACCTCCTCCCCTCCCCCCTCCCCTCCACTTTCCCTCCACCTCCCCTCCACCTCCCCCTCCCCCTCCCCTTCACCCCCCTCCCCTCCACCTCCACCTCCCCTCCACCTCCTCCTCCTCCCCACCGCCACCACCACCCTCCCCCTCCCCTCCCCTCCCCTCCACCTCCACCTCCCCCTCCACCTCCACCTCCCCCCCACCGCCACCACCACCACCCCCCACCTCCCCTCCCCATCCCCCCCCCACCACCACCACCCACCCACCCACTCGGCTACGGGCCTAATACTTTAATAAAAAAATATCCATAGATTGCTAGATTACTGCGAGAACATTACCAGTAATTTTGATTTGCCCAAACAAGTGGAATACAACAACGATCGTATATCAAAGGAGCTGTCTCTTGAAACTGAGGGCGTTTTGTTTGCCAATTTATGAGAATTTCCAACTGATACTAGTCTCGTGCAGAAATCAATTAAAGTATTCTTTAGAAAATTATTACGGTACATTTGAATATTCATATCAAGGGTTATCAATACCATGACTTGCAAGAAAGTGTATAGAATATTCCAGAGACTCCAGAATAATAGGCAATCACATTTTGGCGTAGTACTCCTTTATGTGGCAATCAATAGCCGTGAAAAGTTACAGAGAACCTTCCTCTTGTCACCTGGGAGTGTTTGGTGAGAATTCTGTGCATGTCTACACCCTTTTTTTATGTTTTCATAGATATTTGAAATGATATTGCCTCTATGCATTTTAGACTTTTAAGCACAGTAAAACATTGTTTATCTGATAAGAAATAGTCATTACCAGAGAAGTGAGGAGGGTTATAGTTGTCCCATGTCTGAGAAAATTTTACCCACCCAGTTACATTCTTTCTTCCCGGCTGGGAGATAAATATAAACACAAAATAGAAACCAAAATTGTGAAAATTATCGCAAATTTTTGTACAATTTGCAACATTTTTCGAAAATTGTGAAAATTCTTCCAAAAATAAAAGAAATTTTCCCAAAATGGATACAAAATTCTCGAAAAATGAAGGGAAATTGAAAAAGTTTCCCGACCATTCAAGAGAATTTCCCAAAAATTGAAGATTTTCCGATTAGCAGCAACGTTTCATGAAAACTAAATTTAC
The DNA here is from genome assembly GCA_020152595.1 of Chiridota heheva. Taxonomy (NCBI): domain Eukaryota; kingdom Metazoa; phylum Echinodermata; class Holothuroidea; order Apodida; family Chiridotidae; genus Chiridota; species Chiridota heheva. The sequence continues at coordinate 181,110 of JAIGNY010004284.1, forward strand.
CAGTCCGTTTGTAACCTGGAAAGTTTGGGGAATCTTTAAGAGGTCACCCTTCGTCCCTTGTCATTGATAAGCTAATCGACGTATTTTGTTTGTTTGTAGATTGTATTCAGACTACATCTATTTCAATAAACGTAGACAAAAAAGCCCCGAAGACTTCCATCGACTCGTTTTGGGAGAAATTCAAATCTTTAAGAATTGCAGACTAAATAGAAGTTTAAACGCGTGCGCGCACTTGTTCCCGCATGACAAAACTTTGGTAAGTTTTGATTGGATGGTGACATTCTGTGTCGTAACCAATTATAGATTTTCGTGTGCAGAGGAAGTGTGTGCAAAGGAAGGGGATGGAGAGGAGGAGGTAAGGAAGGGGGGCTCTGCGAAATTTCATATGCCATGTTACATTGATAAAATTGAAAGAAAATGTATTGGAAATTTTGGTAAAATTTGGCTACATTTTCCAGAAATTGAGAAAATTAAAGAATATTTCCCGAAAATTTAAGAAAGTTTGACGATTATCTGATTATCAGCAGCGCGTTTCAATCTTTTTGCAAGTAATCGGCAAATATTTGGGACTCTAGACCCCATAAGAGGTCACCTTTCCTATGCCCTTGCTCGTGTAACGTCAAATGATTGAATTGGTGTACATTTGCAAAAGGAATTCTTTGGAGTATGGTTGTATGCACACTTGCAAAAGGTTGGGGAGAGATGTTAAGGAAGGATAAGGTCGCAGGAGGGTTAAAGGAAACGTGAAAGGTGAGGGATAAGGGGTGGGCGAGGTTATTAGGATGAAATGAGGGGCTGGGAATAATGGAGAGTGTGAGGATATTAAGTGTGGGCTTGGTGATAAGGGAGGGGTGATGGGTAAAGAGAAAAGGAAGGATGATGGGAAATGAATAATGATTGCATAAGGGGTGAGTAGATAAAAGGTTAGAATGAATAAGGGGTGAAGAAAGAAGGGGTGGAGAGAGACATCGGGGAAATAAGAGGAGTGTATGGATTAAGTAGAGTGGAAAGGTTAAGGGGAACTTAGGATAGGAGAAAAGTTAAGAGGGTTTATAATTAATGGAGAGGATAAAGGGGGAGGGGGAGTTGAGAAAAAAAAACTTGAGATAGGTAACGGGGCTTGATGCGGATTGTTGTGAGTTGAGATTCGGTGGAGTCAAACATTGTGAAAATAAACTTTGTGACTTTGTGCAGGAGAAGAGCAACCCTTGTAAGTATATGCATACGTTTTTGAAGCACATTAATATATTTACGATTAAGGTCAAAGGAATATTCTCATGTTCATCGTAACCTTTCATAAGAAAGAGCAAAATATTAGAAACAAATTAGTATAAAAGTCATATTGATATGTTACTTCTACCAGGAGATATTTGATTTTTAAGGTTCACAAAAAATGCCAACAAACGAATAGGAAAAGGCTTGGTATGACATCCCAGCAACACATTCTCCCACAAAGTTGATGTATTTCATTAAAATCTATCATCCTTTTTATTAGTAAAACCTGCTGTAAAAATAAATTGATGAAAGTTAGGTATTTATATACATTGCCAAATATACCCTACTTTAATCACTTTTAGAAAATTGTTTCTAATCATACAGAAACAATCAATTAACTTTGAAAGAAAGAAATAAACATTTGCAATGGAATTGTCTCTATGACATCATCAAACACAAATTTTACGTACTGTACAAAAACTTCAAAATGCACTTGGGAAATCTTTAAAAATCCATATCTTCTGAACGGAATATGATATCAACCTGATTTTGTACCAAATTGGCTGTAAAAGTGCGCTCTTTCAAATATTTTTTTTTACAAAAAAACCATAGGAATATTCCTTTAATGTGTGAAGTCTTTGTTAAAGAGATGGACTCCCATCTATCTGTGTGTGATCAAGCCCCATCTTTGTCTCCAGGTTTATTTTAATGTTGAACCTATTAACGAAAACAATATTAATTTCAACCACTTTTCTTTTATATTTAGCGTATATCTGTTGGCATGTACAGTCATTACATGCGTGAGTGGCTCAGAGTTTACCCACGTGACCAGTTCATTGTTCTACGTTTGGAGGATTTCAGTGAAGAGTGTACAAAATTAATGCCAAAGATATTTCTTCATTTAGATGTTTGTAAGTACCCTGAAGTAACAAATTTTAAGTTGAGTTTGTTCAAAGGCGTAATTTTCACCAAAGAGTGTGAGGCCCTTGGTGGGTGGGGTGAGGGGGGGGGGCAAGGTAAAACACTACCCCTAAACCTTAATGAAACTGAGAAACGCTTATCAAGATGCACTTTCTCATGCAAATTTCCAATCATTTTCAACCTTATTTCAAAACTCTGCTGTAAAAGTATGTGTGTGGGGAATACTACCGCTCTTACTAGGAATTAGTTCCCTGAGTCTGTTGTTTTGTTGTGATGTGTAGTTTGTCATACATTCAAAAATATTGTTTCGCATAATTTTGCTTTAATGTTGCTTTACACATGCACATTTTACATGCTGCTTGACACACATGTTTTCCTAAATTGGAAGCTAGATTACAATCCAGGATGTAGGCCTGGAAGGCTGGGAATGCGTGAGAGCTAGGGAGGGTAGGGGTTGGGCATGGTAAAGCAGAGTAGGATTGAACAGGACGGTGGTTGGGCAAGGTAGTGGTTGTGAAGGTAGATTGGGCAGGGTTGAGGTTGGGCAGGATAGGGGTTTGGTAGGATATGGGTTGAGCAGGGTAGGGATTGGGAGGGTAGGGGATGAGGAGGGGGTTAAGACTGAATTAGCTAATAAAAAGTAACACACAAATCTTTGTTCTGATTTTAAAATTGGTATAAGATGAATAGGGGGCAGTTTGGTAAGTGAATGAATAAAATGAATAATTGTATTCATTACGCCACACGGATGCTTTGAATGTCTGAATATTTCATTGACAATGGCAAGTCATCTCCTTTCATTGTGGTTCAATGAATAGAACTAAAAGAGGCGTTTCATTCACAAAGAAAGCTTATAAATTTTGTATGAGTTACTGGGTGAGGTAGTCCCCTTAAGCTTTTGTTTTTTGTTTTATCTTAAACATCTGAGACAACTTTAAGATATTTTGAGGACTAGTAAAATGTTGGGAAAATCTAAGACGAAGAAAAAGGTGTAGTGCATCCTTTAAAGCCGAGGTAATTTAAAATCAAGTGCCCCTCCTTGCCCCATTACTGCATATACGCCCCTTAATTATCCTTTATTTATACTACTGTATCTTCGAATACTCAAGCCTGCTGTCTTTCTGACAGTTCTTGTTGAGTATGTTGCTTGAGGAGGGGAGTGTGTGTGTGAGAGAAGGGGGGGGGTGGGGAGGGTTGTTGACATCCAATTTGCTGAGATTTTAAGGATGAGGGGCCTCAAGTAATGCAATGGAAACAGGGTGACAGATTTGTCCCTGAGCTTTTATTTCTTCCGCACGTGCTTTCAAAATACGTCAGTCGAAAAGTGCGCCTCAAATCATGTGCCCCCCTCCCCTCCCTCGAAACTTCCGCCACCCCCGGATAATATTTTCAAGAAGGCTTTGAAGTAAACAATGTATTCATGGGGTCAAAATAAATCAATTCACCCTGTCACTTTCAAATTTCAGATCCGCTTCCCTCATCCACAATAGCATCCATTTGTCTGACCAAGAAAGGCAACACGAACAACATGAATAAGAAGAAAGTGGGACCATTGATGAACTCCACGCGCAAAATGCTACGCGAATTTTATATGCCATTTTTGAATGATCTGGCGGACATTTTGGGAGATGTAAGATTTACATGGAATGATACTCAGCCTACAGATTCATGACGTCACTGAAAATTAACGAAGCAAGAAGAGCAACACTAACATGCGCAACAAGAAGGTTAGACCAATGAAGAGCTCTATGTAAAAAATGCTGCGTGAATATTATATGCCATTTGCAAATGATTTCGCGGACATTTTTTGGGATATAGGCATCGACGTGGCCAGGGTTAAATAAGTGGAGGGGGAAGGGGGAGAAAAGCGGGGGTGGAGGGGGGAGGGGGTAAAACAAGTGAGGGGAAAAGGGGGTAAAATTCACATACCTTAGTAGCCTGAAAATCACGGTAGGTGCATTTAAGAGAGGATTAATATTACCATATACTGTTTACATTGCATTACTTAAGCAAATTTATAGCAATAATATAGACTAAATCGTAAAATAAGAATCTGAAGGATATTTGTTTGTAGAAAAGTAGGGGGAGAGTAACTACCTCCCATACCACCCCGCGACTACGCCGCTGGTATTGGCCTAATGTTTATATTGAATGATACTCAACTTACAATCGTGACGTCATTCAAGATGAACGAAAAATAAAATGGTTCCAAAGCTTAACTTGGGGGTCATTTTTGTTGGAAAGTACTACACATTATAAATAGATTAATGAGGTTTACTTAGACATATTTTTGGACCCCTGGTATAATTTAATATAATCTTTAATATAACCGTTAAGTCATTCCATATATACTGGCTCTTTGCTTGATAGACACTACGAAAGTAATAATAAGGGTCCAAGTATTAGACCTATAAGAGGGTGGGTCCAATTGTACAAAATGGCATTTGTGACTGATGCGTGTCAGAAAAAGTGATCAGAAAGTCCGGAGAATTTATTGTATCCACATCTCTGATTCTAAATGCTTGGACTGTTTTTGTCATTGTTGTTGTTGTCGTTGTCGTTGTCGTCGTCGTCAAATTCAGCTCTTAACTCAATGGCCAATCTAACGCTGGGATGATGATGATTAAGGGGGAGGGGTGAATGACAAAAGAATCTTCAGCAAGATACAGACACATGCAATGTCACACTGCTCATCTAATTTTTTGGGGGAAAGAATTTCACTTTAGGGGAAAAATCTTAATTGACGGTGTCATTTCCCACATTGCTCGCACCACTTTGGCTACGCCACTTTTTCATGAGTCTAATTTTGTTCATTTCAGGGTTCAAGTATTTGTAGTAAAAATAACAAACTTTCGTCTAGCAGATGTGTGACGATAATTTCTCTCCCTTTCTAGCCTTCCTCATGTTCACTCTATTGAAAGTCATTCATATTCATAAATACACGCACTTAAAGAAGTTCATATTGGAAGCATTTTGTATGTTACAAGTTATTTCTCAAATATGTACATTTGTCTGCTCCAGGCAGTAAAATAAATCATAAGCCCAATAGGAGTGTAGGCCTACATTTAAAATCTTTCCTATACTTTTAACATAAATTGAATCAATTTATTTGTCATTCAATAATATTGTCAGTCTTTGATTACTGGGCCGAACTGTCTTTCTGCATTATTTGTCCAGGCCTCCATATGCTTCTAGGGCTCTGCGTCACATTTTATCATTCTTGTGTGATATTTCTCTCCCAAACAGTCACTCTCTTTGTACACATATCTGTATATAGACCAGCACCCATATTTAGTAACACTCTTGTATTCTTGCCATTTATAAAATTTCTATGGAGTATTTGCGTTGTCTCACCAGAGAATTTTTTTTTTTTTTTTTTTTTTTTTTTTTTCTGGCTGAAATGGGTGGGGTTATTACAAACTGTCAAATTTAAATTCTGATCCATGAAATGGAACCACTGAAAAATATTTTTATTAGCCTTTCCTTTTCTACCATTCTGAGGGTTTTCAATTTTGGATCCATGGGGAATGAAAATACTTTAAATATTTTGTGCGGAGTAATAATTAAAACTATAATGAAACGTGCATTAAATTTCCGTAATGCACGGTCTTCAGAATTTGGCTTAGTCCATTTTTACAACAAGTGGATTTCTAAAGCGAATAATGTATGTAAAATTGTGTTCGTTTTTCATTTTTTTGTTGTTTTTTATGCATTTTACAAAATCTATCACAAAAATTTCTTAAAAAGATTAATGTTTTTGCATCGTGTTTATATGCGTATTTAATGCACGGTTCAAAGGATTTTGCACTTGGAATGACCCTCTGAAGTCGGGTTATTCTATTCTGACCAAAATCTTTTAAGTCGTGAATTAAAGACGCATATAAACACTCCTCCCTAACATTAATCTTTAAAGAAAAACTGTTATTTTGAATAAATTTTCGGAATCATTTTTGCTTGTCATTAATTACTTTTCCTTGACGACACCCCCCCCCCCCCCCTTTTTCCATTCCAGGGCGTAGGAAAGGTGACCTCTCAGGAGGTAAAGTGGTCCCATTTCATACGCCTCTTCCCCTCCTCTAATTACACAGCCAGGAAATGCAAAAATAATGTCCAAGCAATATGATAAAGTAAACACGTCCGTATATCGAGGACGACTTTAAAAATGCTTAGTATTGATATCAAATACGAACGTGTTTTCCAATATCTTACGAGGTAAACGGATGGACGTCTGGTAAAGAAAGTGAGGTACGTGCCTATGCTTTTGTTAATTTAGAGATAGAATGTGTCTAAACCTCCTGTACCATCGCTCAATGTTGACCAAGTTCATCCGGCGTTAAAAGAAAACAATTGGGAGATTACAGGCCCTCCTCCTCCCAAAAAGAAATATGTAACACCCCCCCCCCCCTGTCCAAAGGAAAGATTGTCAAAGCCATAAGTTTAACTAACTAAAATACCAAATGAATTTATACAAAAACAGAGATGTTGGCATTTTTCATTTATATTGACTAATTTATCTAAATTTTGACAGAAATTCTTGCAGTTTACACCGAAAGTTTTCAATTGTGATTCAAACATCAATTTTGAAACACAATCTTCAATATTGCACCAAAATCTTCAATAACTTTTATGTACCAAAATGTTCAATTAAGGAACAAAAATATTCAATTTTGGACCAAGAGAAGAAGTGAACCTCTTAATACTATAATAAGAAAGTGTTCTGAGTCATAAATGTGGGGGGGAGGTGGACAGGGTCGTACGACCCCAAAGGTAAAATGGTAATAATAAAAAGTCCAGAAAATATGCTAAAAGGCTAACATATTTCCCTCGGCGACATCCCCAATCCGAAAAGGCTCTTAGCCCTTCAAAAAATCTTAAAAGTTAGACACGCCCTAACACACATACCCTGTAATAATATCAGTATACAGAAACAAGAGGTAACTTCTCCCACGTGACCTAATATAGGTTATAAAATTCTTATTTACGCATCTTTACGCACAAATACCAAAATGAATCTGATAAATATGATGGACGACATCGACATCGGTGGATCACATGATGGATGTAATCACGTGATTTGGAAGCTCAGCATATCCTCACACGGTCGATGTCATTTTGTTAATAAATCAGCATGTTGGCATCATGTTCACGATCTTAAATCAATATATTTTTATTGCACATTATGTCATGATAGTTTGCAACTACATTCACGGCAAAATTTACTTATTTGTATGGCATGCACACTGCGTTAGATGATAAAACTTTGTTTATAAATATATTATTGCAAATCACACAGTCGCGAAATATATAAAACGAAAAAAAAACGTGAGATATAATCTTCTATGACGAAACTCAGTTCACAAATAAAGATCAAATTAACCTCTCATTGTTGCCCAAGTCACGATACAAATAACCTTTGACCTATATTAATATTCAATCTCTCAAATTTGCTACTTTACACGAGGAATATGTTGCCAAATTTCCATACTATGACTTTTTGTCGCAAATTGGCGCACACGAAATTATTTTTTCAAGGGATTATGCGCTTTCATTTTCCGTTTCGCAAACTTATGTGCTTTTGGTGGTATTTATAGAATGATCCTTGTCATTTTAGTTTTCAGCTTCATCTTGCTAGCATGCACATTTACGATTTAATGTCTACCACTTCTGAGCTGCGACGTATTTAGCATTGGTTATTATACGCTACAAAATGTGCATGTTATCTGACATAGGAATCATTTGCCCGTTGGTTGTAGTGAAAGGGGTTGGTATTTCGCACCTGGAAATGCGTTCGGTTTCCGAGCACCGTTGCATCTACACGCAAATCTGAATCCCGCCATCATTTCACCGCATAAAGATTTCTGTAAAAGAGAAAGGGAATCACCAGACGTTATTAAACGTTCAAGATGATTTATTTGGACCATTATGTAATTGTTGAACGCGTTATGCATGGAACTTTGACAAGATGTTGCGAAACTTCGACGACAATATGTTGCGAAACTTCGACGAAAAAATGTTGCAAAACTTCGACAACATGTTGCGAATATCGACAACCTAATGCCGAACTTTGACAATTTTTCGCCGAACTTGGACAGCATGTTGCCGAACTTCGAAAGTGTGCTTCCGATCTTCGACAACTGTAGCCTCCGTTCACCAATATGTTGCCGAACATTGACAGCGTGATGCCGAACTTCCATGACGTGTTGCCGCACTATGACAACATGTTGCCGAACCAATACAACATATTGTTGAACCAATACAACATGTTGTCGAAACCGACAACGCGCTGCCGAACTTCGAAAATTTGTCTTGAACCTCGACAGCTCGTTGTCGCACTTCAACAAATTGTTGCCGAATTTTGTAAGTGTGCTGCCGAGCTTCGACGACTATAGTCTCAGTTCAACAAAATGTTGCCAAACTTCGATAACGCGTTGTCGAACCTCGGAAATAGATTTTCACTAAAGTGATGGTACTTCCTATATAAGATCCATTCTTATCATGAAAGAGAGTGTATATTACACTCTATTCAAAGAGTGAATAAGATTCAGCTCGCTTCTTTTGAAAATACCTAACCATAGATTACTCAATACCACACAAAATAGAAATGAGTTTTTCTGAAAATCTTTCACGAAATCAGATTGTGTACAAATTGAGGTACCCAGCATAAGAATAAAACTTGAGAAATAATTACATCACACATCTGCTTACCTTATCTATCTCAGCATTCTGTTTAGATTTCCATACGAATTCTCCAACTGCCACAAGAACAGATAACATCAAGCCACCATGTAGCACAAGGAATATCCCACCAATGTTTTCTAAACCAACTTCGTTCGCATCCTCTTTGTTACCATCGTCTCGTACACAAGCACCAGTGTTCCACCACTTATTCTTTAATGTCAAAAGCGTGTCATCCTCTTGTACTTTCAAGATGGCGCTTGTTATTCTATCCCTTCAAGGAGATCCTGTGTGGAAGAATGGAAATTTTATTTTGATTTAGTTAGCATAGCATATAGCATAACAAGCTTTGATGTCCCAAAGGCATCCAGCACTGGACATTATATCATGACGGCCACGGCTTTTGATAACCAGTTGTGAACTCACTGGTTGGAGATTCTCCGGGATACGAAGCCGGGACGTGCGGGTGAGAACAAAGCACTAGCCACTACGCCACAGAGGTCTGTTATTATAAAACTGTATGGATTTACGAATATAGACATTTATGTCAAAAGGAAGCGTATTATGGTTTTGGACGACGGAAATAGAACAACGAATTTTCCCTGAATGGACTAAGTTGATTTTAAATGGTTGCTATACGATCAGTTCGTTCCAGTTAAACATGTGAATTAAACTAATCCTGAAATACAACGAAGCAAATCGATTTGGAGAAGAGAGATGCGTAAAAAATTAATCACAAATAATCTGACAATATAAAGAATTATCAGATAGTTATGTGCATGAAATATTGGAATAAAATTATCTGTGGAATATAATAAATAACTGATGATGTGATCACTCGCTTAGGCAGTAAGCAGTCCGCGGAGGTCCAGTGTTAAGGAACATGTAAATCACCTGAGATATAGGGATCTAGACGCTATGTAACCGTTTTGTTCAAAAGTTTGTACCAATCTCACACACGTTTAAATAAAAAAAACTGAATTTTGAAAATCTTGTAATTTATATTACAGACAATCTTAGCCATTTTATAGACAAAAAAATTGATTTTTCAATTATTGTAAACAAACCTACATGGATTTACAAATTTAATATTAGATATACAGGCAATGTTGCCAAAAAGGGAACTCATCATTCTTTTACCCGACAGAAGTGGGACATGCAATTTTCCCCGGGAAACACAAATAGCTTTCCTCCGGGAAACACGAATAGCTTGTAAATTGTTGTTACGGTGGTCCGTTGCAGTCAAAATGTAACTTAAACTAATTTTGAAATAAACCAAAGCAAAGTCAATTTGAAGCAAGGTGGATGCTACTCAGAAATATTCTGAAAAGTAGAGGCATATTATAAAATGAGCATGAAATATGAGCAGCTAAAATAAAATACAGTTGGCTTGGTAAATTACTAGGCAATGTCTTCTAAAGCAAGAAACATACTGCAATTGGACCTCTCTTAGTGTTTTAAAATTTTGAAGCCACGAGGCTTCAGTGGAAAGCAGAGGGAAAGATCAGACTTTAGAATTGCACTGCACATTTCATAATGATTAATTCCATAAACATGTTGGTATCAAAACTCTCCGGAAAGCCAACAAATGTAGCTCGTTGCTCATTTGATAAATTCATTTTATCAATAGGATATATGGACGGGGAAATTAAGGATATTAAGAAAATAAGTAAGGATAATTAGTAAGGATATAAGTAAGGACACGACTAACTGAAAATATCGGAGGAACAAAAAAGGAAAATAAAAACACATTTGCTTATCGCCTGGATTGTTTCCACACTCACTGACAAGCCAATTAATAATGCGGAAGTGACGTTACTAGTATGTATCAGATTTATTAGTGGATGGTCAAGTGATATTCTTGAGACAAGATTCCTACTGTAAAAGGCTGCCTCAGGGGTCAAGCAAATTCATCTTGTATTAAAGAGGACCTCAAAGGAAACAACATGGTGAAGAGGGCATTCACAAATCTTTTCCGTTAAGGAGATATTTAAGTTTAACGAATTATGGACATCTAGCAGATTTAAGATAATGTGGAAGAGCATGGAAATCTGAGTGGAATAAGCATTTAGAATTAATGAAAAGCTTATATTTAATTTTCCAGCTATGACCTAACAAAGTTTCGAGTTTTTATTTTGTGCGGAATGTGTGATATAGTAAGAGTAACACATCTCAAAATCTTTGTGTATTTCTTTAAGTTCTGTTTTTCAAATTCAGCTACTTGTGAATTTTAGAATGTCTATTATAGACACATGATGATTCAGGGTATGACCAAGTTTTGCCCCCAGTCCGCTATATTTCAAACAAAATAACAGAGGAGAAAAAAACAATGGTGTTACAAAAGTTGACAAAAGATCCTCCCCGAGATCCCCCATTGATGTCACAGATTATTGCGCAATAACAGCTGAAACTCAAAGATGCTGTAAATTGGTCAATTTCTAATCAATTTTAATGGAATTATTTGCTGTTTCACATTTTAAACAAATTAAGCTCATACTGCCTCTAAATGTCCATAGTCCTTTAAAGTTAGAATCTGTATTATTAGAATCTGTATTATCTATGTAGAAATGACTGAAATCAGACTAGTTGTTATGTCACAGCCTCAGATTGCTCAGTCTTTATGTATTATAAAATACTTTGTCCTGCAATTTTGTGGCTTAAAAACCATTGGATATGTTAGGAAGGCATAGGCTTAAGAATCTAGCGAATATATTTTAACACCTGAAGAATGTTTGAGGGAAAAATAAAAAAACTTCGAAAACTTTTCTTTAAAATGCATTAACAATTGTTAAGAATGTGAGGATAAGGGCGCCAACCTTCCATTACTACACCAATTATTTGTACAGAGATAAGACAGAGCTTTAAGCATGCATATCTCCTTAAGGGAATAAGCCATTTGAATGCTTTTATTACCATTTTGTTTCATATAAAGTCCTCTTTCGTATAAGATAAACCACACTGAACTAATCCTTTAAGCGTGAATAACAGCGTTTCCCAATTTGTCATTTACGACTTTGATATACAGATACGATTACAGTTAAAGTTTAACTTTATCCAGAAAGAACCAAGGAAATTTGTTTGTGCTCTATCTGATCCTCCTACGAACCTACCTCCTCCCCCACCCCTCCCCCTACCCCTCTTTCACCCCATCCCACCCCATCCCACCCCCACCACCTCCAAGGTGCATGACGGGTTATTTCTCAAGGGGCAAGATTTAAACATATACCTGGTTACAAGCGGTAAAATTGCACTAGTAAATTAAGTTTCCATGAAACGTTGCTACTAATTGGGAAATCTCCATCAATTTTTGTGAAATTTTCTTCATTTCCAGGAGGCTTTCTTCATTTCCTGGGAAATTTTGTACAATTTAGAAAAAAATGTTGCCAAATTTCACAAAAATCTCAATCAAGTTTACCAATTTTATAATTTTTTTAAATTCGTATTAATAATTTCCCAATTTCATCTCTCAAGCGTACAGAAAGTATGCAAACAGTCTGGTAAAATCCGTTCAGAAGAGTAGAATAACTCGGGTATTATTACCTTTAGGTGTGCCTACACCATAGCCTCTTGAATTTAGTAATCCACCAATTTGCGTGAGGTTCTTACAGTGTTGAGATACCACGTACTCTGCCATGATGGACTCTATTAAAAATGCATAGTCTTTTCTGTTTAAAACTCTTTGGATCCCATCTTCGTATGTTTCTGAAAATGCATTTGAACTTGTTGTCATGAATTCCCACATCTTTTTGTAGGTAGAAATTTTGTATCTCTGTGGAAATAAAACATCAATTGAAAATATCGTATTTGACAAAAAAAGGTAAGTAAGACATTGGTGTCGATGGACCGTGACAACAACACAGTTAAATTCAGCTCTCGTAAGTTTTCAATGAGTAAAAGACTTAATCTCTTTCACAAATGTCGCTACATATTCATAATGCAACAATATTTATTTTTTTGTGATCCCACCTGGTGCCCCGTCGTAACCACCCCCACCCGGGCCACCGCGTATTGATAATTCTTTCCTTTCACTTATACGCTCCAGCTCTTGCACCGTGACCATGAGTGTCATACTTTCTATTTTATGAACAAAACTCACCACAAAGAAGGATTCTGTTGAGCCGCCCTTTCTTGTGCCGTATTCAATTTCCGTCTGTGATGCTAAATCATCCGCGCTCTCGATTGGGGACACCATTCGCTCCACGGTGAGGAAAGCCGCCAGGTTAGCAATGTATAACGATACCAAAATCAAGAAGAAGAACCACCAAAACCCACTCGGGACTCGGGTCGAGAACGCTCTCGAGTTAAATTCGGAGCCCTGTTGCATCAGCCCGCCAAACGCGAACCACAGACAACTGAGAAGATTAAACTGGTTCTCTACTTGATCATACTCTGGATTACATGGGTGTTCGTTATACCACTCGTAGGGACTAAACCGCGCTAACATGAACACAATCACACTAACAATCAGAAACGCCATAACAAAGTACATCCAGATTTTGAAAGAGAGCGGGTTTAGAAAAGAGAACACTTCTGGGTTTTGTGGTTTTGGAAAACGGTAAAGTATTGTGATACCCAAGTACATGTATGGTTTTGAGAAATCAATTACTTCTTCACGAATATAGGATATAGTTAGTGGTGCCACTGCTAAATCCGCCACCTGAAACGAGACAACAAAATCTTAAAAAGTATTTTGCAAAATTTATCTGTGGGGTGAGAGATCCCTTCGTAACCTGATCATTGTAAGAAAAATAGTTTTTGTTGAAGATTTTTTTTTTAAATTAGTAATTTTATAGAAGCAGGGCGTATAAAGGGTAACCTCCCAGGGCGGTTATGGCAAGAGCCCTCAAAATTGCTCGGTTACAAGAGGAACAATTGCACTGGAAAATTAAGTCTCCATGAAAAGTGCGGGAAATCTAAAGTTCAATTTTCGGGAAAACTCTTTCAATTCTCGGGAAGTTCTTCAACTTTCGGGACATGCTCCCACATTTCAAATATTGCTATCAAAGTTTTGTTTAGTTTTTTCAATGTTATGTTAATAATTTCCAAATTCTACCTGCCGTGCAGAAAACATGAAACCGGGTAGGTGAAATCCTCTCAGATGGGGCAGCTAGTCCCCCACTTTGGAAGAGGTCTCTTTCTATATGACGTTACTGAATTACAATGGTATGGTGAAAGAAAATCAGGGACGCATGTACGTCGAACCAGTTGCGTATTCAGCTTGCGGTGTGACGTTGTGTGTGTGAAATAGGAGGGGGGAGGGAGGGGGGGGGGCGGTAAAACTATTTTCAAGATTATATGGGCAAAGTCATCACCAAATTATGGTGAATATGTATAGCATATTGTATACTGCGTGGCATATCTCGTGACTTACATTTTACTTACGGAATTTCGCAAGTTCTACCCCCGCTCACCTCACACCCGCACAACAAAAAAATGGTGCCGTGCCCATGAGAAGTGATTTTTAGGGCGAGAGATCCCTGCATTAATAATTGGAAAGGAGATTTCATTGAACTTACTCCGTACATTAGTTCTCCGACCATTCCGTTCCACTTGCACGTGTTCTCGTCAAAACTTCCGTAGTCTCCGTCATTCACGAGTTCGATATGGTAATTAAAATTAGAGACCCTAGCGATGTGTGCAATAAGATCGATTATATAACCCTCGAATCGGTCATTTCCGTAAAACTTCGTCCCGTCTTCGTTCTTTCTTTTCATAACGTATGGGCTTTTCTGTTGAAGTAAAGAATGATCAGATCGTTATGTGAATGAATGAAATATTATGACGAATGAAATAATCTGCTAAATATAATCTTATGCTAATAACTCTCGATGTGGTCGCTCAGGTAGTAATGTAAGCATGCAGTCAGGGGAAATAGATCCAACGTGTTAAGGAGCATGTAAAATGATTGAGATATAAACGCTATGCAGCCGTTTTTTCTTGAAATGTTGCGATACAATTGTAATAAAAAACTATACGTTATAGGGTTACTCTAATAAATTGTAAGACATTGTGAAGCGTAATTTGTGATTATCAATATTATACGGTATGGCCGTATGGGATTGTACCTATCTCTCATTATACACTGCCGTCTAAACGCATGGGTACACTGGCCAGTTACCCAGGGCCCCACGGTTTTAGGGGCCCCGTGAATAGAGTGTTAAGACTTATGTGCATGGGCGGATTTAGAAATGTGGGGGCCCTGGCACATTCCGATGTGAGGCACCTTTCAGAAAATTTTCAAGATACCCGTGTTCCAACTATAACCCACACTCTCCCCTAGCACATGATGATTCAGGGACCGATAAGAAAAAGGTGACCATTTTAGCAACCAAAAGGTTCATGAAAGGGGCCCCCACATTGGGGAAGGCGATCCGAAAAAGGGCCCATCTTAGCAACCGCCGAGATCTATGAAAGGGGTTCCACATCGGAGAAGACAATAAAAAAGGGGCTTATCTTAGCAACCGAGGAAGCCCATAAATGGGTCCCCCACTTCAGAGAAGACGTTTAGAAGATGGGCCCCATCTTAGCAGCCGCCGAGGTTCATGAAAAGGACACCCACATTGAAGAAGGCGATCAGAAAAAGGGCCCACCTTAGCAAGCACCGAAGAGACTCTGGCCCAGTGTTACACCACTGCATAACATAATTTTCTAGCATAACTACAGGAAATATGCAAGACAACTCAATCAAAAGACAATGATAATGATATAAAGTAAATAATGAAACAAAATGTGACGGCGGTAGTGAGAAAGAAAATCACACCTGGTCTACCTGGTAAGGAAATTTGATTTCTCACTAAAACTAGAAGCAGTTTATATGTATTTGTCTTAGTGTTGGGTGTGCCCATACACATTTCCAATTTTGAACAGTGGAAGGGGCTCCACAGGAGGGAACTTGTTTGTGGAGCCCTGGGCACGTGCCCATGTGGCCCATGCTTAAATTAGGCTCTGCTTATATGGCAATTTTTTTTAGCGATCACACGAAGTGAGCAGCAAATTATCATTTCTTTCATATTTTCTATTCAATTAATGTATACGTGCTTTTTTTTAATTACATTTCATACTATGGGACTGAGTCAGCGAAGTGGCCAGAGTTGAATTATTATTATTACTTTTTTAATTTCATTTTTTGGGGGGAGAGGTTAAAGCGGCCAAATTTGCATCTCTTTTAGTAGACAATCACAGCAGATGCATTTAAAGAGAAGGATTAACATTGAAGGATTAACATTGTTTGCATCGCCTTAGCAGATTACTTGCAAAAACAAAATGAATATAAAACCCATGATATTACCTATACGTACCAAAACTGTGGTGACACGCAGGGTGCGATTCAACATGGATGTCTTGTTTTCTGTAAAAGTGTGCATTTTTAATCCATCTGATTTGTTCCAATATCCCATCTATGACGGTAGGAAAAGAAGAAAACATTTTGTTTAGTATTTTTTGTTTCAAGTTTAAAATATCTGGATGTTTCCATGGCCGTACAAGGCGGGAGGGAAGGAGGGGGGGCTGGGCGGCAGCAGGATGCCAATCTTAGTCGGGCAGGGTATCATGCCCGACTCGGCTAGGTATCTGGGTCATGTCCTTCCGACTCGTTATGATGATGGCAATATGATTCTTGGGCGCCGATAATATATAGTTGGGCAGAGATGTAAAATTTAAAATCAGTGATTGATCGGAATCATGCCCAACTCAGCAAGATTTCCCGATGATTAATGAAAATTTCCCGAAAATCGAAAATCTGTCCAAAAGAAGACGAAAATATTCCTAAAATTGGGGGAAAATTCCCTAAAATTGGCCGAAAGTCGCAAAAATTTCCCCCAAATAAAAACACCTGCACTCTAAAAAAAGGAATGGTCAAATTTTGTCCACAACTTGGTTAATTCTGCACCGAACCAACTTTGGTCAAATTGAACAACAAATTTGACCACAATTAGGTCAAATTTGTTAATAATTATCATTTTATGGTTAATTTTGACCATGTTATATCTGACCATTCTTTTTTTAAAGTGTGCCCAATAATAAAGGAAATTTCCCAAAATTGGTCAAATATTTAGCGAAATTTCCAGAAAAATAAAAAAAAACTATAAATTCCCGAAAGTTTCCGATAGTTGTCTGGAAATGAACATTATTACCAAAGGGTATCCGCCTTCCCCCTCCCCTTTTCCAACCCCAAAACTCTGATGAAGCCATTACTACAAATTAATTGTTTATTCACAGATTCATGGCGAGTTTCCCTTCGTAATAGGTTTTCAAGTCGGGCAAAAAGTCACCACCCCCTGATGGTCCTGTACGGTCATGGGTATTTCTGCTTTGCTTTCATATCTTTCTTAGTCTGTTATAGAGCAAGCTAAGAATGTTTCCTAATGAATGTTAAAAATGTCCAAAAAATCGGCATCGTTGTCTATCTATGGGATCCATATAAATCGTAGTAAGTGTTCAGAAAGAAAAAAAAAAACATAATTGAAATATCCATGTCGACACAGAGCCCAGTTCCCCGGGGGAAAAGCTTTCAGACAATCAGATCGGAATCATTGAAAAATATTGAAATTTCTTTAAGTTGATTTTTTATTTTTGGTTTCATATTGGTCAACACTTGAGCTTAAGGGAATTGTCACCCCAGCCCATTGGGACTCCGCCCTGCTATACCCCCTCCCAGATCTTCTACACACATTTCGTGGATGAAAATTGCACCCCTGCATATCGGTATGTGCGAGGCAAATCTCACTTGGCTCAATAACCTGATAATGGAGAACTTTCAAACACTGTTATGCAATGCTTATATTTTAAAAAAAGTCCGGGAGCATGTCTATTACTAGGGTCCCAAATGTTCCTAAAATAAGAATATTTTGCTTCATGGAAGCTGCCTTCTTGTGAAATTTCCCATAATCCTTTGATATCCTAACATTAAAGCCTTATGCAATGTTACTTACAATTTGAAATACGTCTGGGAAAATTGTTCATTTCTAGGAAAACTTAAAACTCTTGAAAAACCTTCATTACTATCATGGCTAATTATTTTCTATTCCCATTTTGCTTACCACGCCGTTTTGAAACATTAGAAATAATAGACAATACAACTAGGCTTTCAGGCGCAAAACAGCCATTCTGAATATCAAAATGTTTTTTTAAATGATGCTTTTGTGTTTCACATTGAATATTTCAAGTATATATAAATTAGAAACCATGACCTTTTGTCGTAACATCTGAACAATTCGGCTGCATGACTCAATGTCCTTTTGTGATATACATGTTCCTATTACTTGGCATGCTCCATGACTGATAGAAGTAGGGAGGGCGCTCTCATCCATGGAAAAGAATCGAATGCCACAATCTTTCGAATCTTTGAAATAGTACAAAAATGTTAAAAAACTATGGAAGTGAATACAAGTGAGTGTGTGCTTGTATTTTCTATATATCAGTCTGGCAGCATGCCTATTAATGGGAACATCAATCTTTCTATAAATAGGAACATTTTGTACATGGAAGCCGCCATTTTGTAATATTTTCCATTATCCTTTGCTATCCTAACGTTAAAGCCCAATGTTACAAATTTTATTAAATTTGAAATACGTCTAGGAAAAATAACTTTGCTTGGGGAAACTTAAAACTCATGAAAATACTTTCATTACTGTCATGGCTACAACTTTTCTACTCCCATTTAATATGTTAACCACGCCGTTTTCGAAATATTAGAAATAATAGACAATAGAGCTAGGCTTTTTGACGCGAAGCAGCCATTTTGAAATTTCAAATGTTTTTCAGCACAATGATTTTAATATTTAAAGTACATGAATTAGAAACTGACATTTTATCGCAACATCTGAACAATATGGCTGCATTACTTCAATATTCTCGTGTGTTATAAATACTAATAGGCATGCTGCTGGACAGTAGTATACAAAAGGGGAGTTCTGGCGCACTTTTGCGGTCGTTTTTGTTTCACCACTAATTGGGCTGGGGGTTCTGGCGCACTTCTGATTCTGGGCCACTTTTGCAATCGTTTTTTTTTTATCTCACTCGGTGGACTGGGGTTCTGATACACTTTTTACCCACTACTATTGAAAATTTATGACAGAAAATATATATATATAGATTTTTTTAATAAATTAATATATATTTTTTATATATATTTTGTATTTGTAGTTTTTGTGTATAACTCTCAGAATTAAAGCGCCGATGATAACAAACGATAATGCTATTTTTTCCATTTTAGCTTCTAGTGTATCATCCACCCCACCCGGTAGGCTGCCGATCCCCGGATCCGGTAGGCTGCTGACCCCCGGAACTGGATCCGGTAGGCTGCCGTATTCTACCCCCGAATCAAGAACTGGGGGTTCTGGAGCCGGTAGGCTGCCATATTCTACCCCCGAATCAAAAACTGGAGGTTCTGGGGCTGTGATAAAATTTATATTATGGTGCTTACCTATAGCAAGGTCTTTAGCAAGCATAATATTATTGTTGTGGCCATTTTGGGTATCTATGCGCAAAAGCATATTGCTAGGAATTATGTACAAATCTTGACCCAGACTGAAATCTAAAGGAGTTGAGGTATAGGTCACGGTATCTTGATATAGTTGAATAGAAGATGGGAGATATTTAGGAGCAGCCACTGCATCCTCAACATTATGAATAAATTCTTGCTGAGCATCCAGACCACCAAGAATTCGACTGTGAGTTTGTGCTTGAACACCTAAAACAGCCCACTCAAGAACACGAATGCTGCCGTTGATCTAGTTGTTACCAAGGTCTGTGAAACCATCACTAGTTGGTTTGATTATTCTTAAGTAACCAATTTCCATATTTGATGGTTGACTGATGTAGTCGACGGTCAGCATCACTGCCCGGTCCCCAAATGACATGATTTTCTTATCATAGTAATTGCTGCTGAGGTAGAAGTTTGCGCGGATGATACCTTTCTTCGCCATGTCGTTAGCCACATACTGGACGGGGTGATAAGTGGTTGAGTATTATTTCCAGGGTATCCCTAGTCCCTGGTTTGGAACCCGTGGTGGGGTCCACTGGGTAACTGCAGGCAAAATCCCAAACTCTTCACACAGTTGTTTTAACGCCCCGTCACTGTACGGGTTATTGTAAGGGTCAAAAAATATCTTCATTTGGTAGACGAACTTCAAGTCTTGTCAATATTCTTCGTATGGTGTAATACACATGAAAGCGATAAACCTTGCGATCCGTACAGTGTGTGTAGTATTTATCTGCTCGGGAGAAACACCACATCCATCTGCGGCAATCCACAGGGCAAAGTTTAAGTGCGTTTGCCAAAACATCATAGGGTCGGCATGCCACCTTTCCACAGTGGCACCATCATGTACTCTGTGTATTCGGTAGTTTTTAAGAGGTTTTTAGACTTTTTCAAGAAGTACTGATCTGATCCGCCTGGGTATATCCGCTGTTCTGTTAGATTACCCCCACCACAGTCTCAGCATCCTGCCAAAGAGGAGCCTCTGGCATATGTCCGGGGATGTATTTAAATGCTACCATATATACATATCATGACGCCTTCAATATGGAGGTGGATCTCGCTGAAGCTTAACTTGAGGCTCCACCCAGTGCTTTGGCAATAGCCTGCTGCGCCTCCTGTCGCCCAATTTGTTTCCCATCTTCCAGAAGCTGTTTTTTCATCCTCACCCGTCTTTTTAGCAGCTCGGGCCTTCTCTTTTAAGACTTTGTAACGTTCAAATTCTGCAACGACCGTCTGAAATTCAGAAGCAGAAACGTCCTCATCTTCGACGGCTTTACTGACAAGGTCTATGATGCTGTTAAGCATAGAGGAAGCAATTGTTGCAATCTGACGATGCTTCGCAACTTTCGTATCCATCCGTGTTCTTAAATAACTACCAACATCACATACAGCAGCAACAATTTCCATAGCAATCGCACTGGTGCAGCAACAATCGTAGCTAAAACACCTATTCCAGCTGCACCAAGTTTCATGGTTGGTAGTATAAGCACTGTGTATACTGCTTCAAACCCATGGGAGATCCATGTGTATTTGTGGCTTAGACGTTCTCGAGTAGAAATCTCAGCTTCAAGGTAATTTGTTAGTTGTGTCATATGTTGTAGGCGGAAATTGCTGGCTCCCTCCTCAGGCGGAGCTGATGGTAATGTTGGATAAATGCTGTCAACAACCTTCGTAGCTATTTTAATAGTAATGTTACTTCAATTGATAAATCATTATTATGTATAACTTGGTCATAGCCATCACGCACCTCTAAGGTGATGGTGTTCAACACATCTTCAGCAAGAGGGTGCATCATAGGGTGTGAATATGTTACGTGAGTAGTTTCCCCTACTTCTTCATTAACAGTCATTTTGCCAGTCTATTGCTAGAGCGCCCCTCAACAAAGTTTCAAGTGACATCTAATTCCAGAAGGGTGAATACATATAGAAAGATCCTTAAAATGGGAGGCACGTGATCACTCCTATATACACCTGCACCCACCCATTCATCCGTGAGATTCATATCCAAGAAATATAGAAAGTTACTGCTGAATTTGACTTCGCAAGTAGCCGGTATGACTAATTTAATTTGTAAAGTGCTTTGTTCTAAGAACATACCTCCTATTTCTATCTCCTTATCAACTCTTTTCTTAAGTGTATTGAAAGTATGGAAGCCTGGTTCAATGGTTACTCGTTTAATTTGCTTATCCTTTAAATATTTAATGTCTAAAAATCCACGCTCCTTCAGATTATACCAACCTTCGGTAAAGAACACATCTGTGATACCAACCTCTTTTACTTCAAGAGGGGTTTCTAGGTTTCTTGGTTTTCCGGTGACTAGATATGTGCTGTAATACATCGATTATTTTAATAGCAATGTAACTTCAATGGGGAGATTGTGGTTATTGAAAGGTTTACCATTGTTTTGTACCTCTAAGGTGATAGTATTCAGCACATCATTCGCAAGTCGATGCATTCTTGGATGACTATATCGTATATGAGTCATTCGGCCTATATCAGTCTTATTCACAAGAAATTTACCAAGATTATCCGTGGGATGCCTATCAACAAGGTTATGCGAAACATCTAACTCCCGGAGGTGAATGCTTAAGGAAAGATCCATCATAAGGGTAGGTACACGATCACTCCTATTAACACCTGGGTTCATTGCCCCATTTTCAATAGCAAGTTCGAACCCCAATAGCTCTAAGAGATTTTCACTTATAATAAGCGCAACCCCATCTGGCACAGTTATACGGATCAGTGCAGTAGCCGGCTCTAAATCAACACATCCCGCATCATTTTGGATTATCACTTTATCTAATCTTCTTTTAATCATATTGAAACTATACAGGCCTGCCTCAACATTTATTGTCTTAATCTGTTCACTAACAAATGAAAAAACACTCATCTCCCCATCCTTATCAAGGTTATACCAACCACTGGTAAAACACATCATAGGTTCCTACTTCGCTTACCTGGAGCGGAAATTGTAGGTTGGCGGGTTCACCGATGACGATATGCGTGCTGTAATACATCGTAGTATTAAATATCATATGATATATTCAATTTGACCGCCTGGATACCCATGCGATAGGTGCACCACCCACCGCAAGCACAAGTGCCCACAAGTGACTCCCTACCTTTGTGAATATGTCACCAATTATAATGAAAAGCAAAGAAAGGGCACCACCAATGATGCCCGGTAGAGCTGCACCGAGCCATTTACCAAAACGTTTCGTCACCCAACCCAGTGCTTTGACAACATTATCTGGCGGCGGCGTCGGCTGTGGTGTTGGTACGGGAACTCCTCCCAGCCCAATTGCCAGTATGATAGTGGATATTATAAACCCTAATGCAGTCAGAATGGAAGCAATCGTCACACCCTGCTCTCGAAACAAATTAACCAATTTTTCTCGCAAAGAAAGGTCGCTATATACAAGCTCACGCGCAAGGTCACGTATTTTCTGTACCTGAGACTTCAGATCTCCACGAAGTGTGTCTATGCTAGTCTATAAAGCGTCCCTCCTTTCATCCAGCCGTTCAATCTTTCTGTGTGTAATTATCTTTTTGTCTGTATCGTTTATTGCTTCGAAGAAGTCTCTTGCCTCTTCGAGTTGTTGGTCAGTTTTCACACGCTTGCTTTCTTGAGCTGATAATGTTCCTCGTATAGTTCTAAGCTGCTTGTCGAGTCCCATGAGCTCCCGTAGGGGTAATGGGAGAGCATCAGTCTGAACAGCTGCATCTGTTTTCCCTATTTTTACTTCGATATCATCCAACAGTGCAGTTACATCTGGATCTGTGCCATCTAGGACCTTAGCCGCCGCATTCTCTATTTCCGTAGCAGCCTTTTGTCTATCGTCAAATAATTCCCTGATTGCCACCACCCCTCCTCTTTGTGACTTGATTGATGGTAAAGAGATCCATCCACCAGACCGAATGTTGTTGAGGCGGATCTTACTACTCCTGTGTGTTAGATACAAATTATGCTCTGAATCCAACTTAAATAGGTCATACTTTGGAGTACCAGCAATTTTCATATCAGCGTAAAATTTGTCTACGTACTGAATCTTGTCAACTTCACGTTGTTGTTCTGCAATAGACAGATCAAGCCAATCAACGCTAGTTTCAGCCGCAGTGGGTACATCGGGAAGGAAATCATCGGCTACGTCAAAACCATACAAGTACGGGTCATCACCCAGGTCATCAGCTGATCATCCCTTGGACCAAAATCAATCATTGGTATATCCTCCTCCATTGTTATTATATCACAAATTTTAACTTCATTTTAGCAAGAAATAAGCAGATCCCATTCCAATCGTAGCAATTGTAATAAAAGCCAAGTCTCGGTTGTGTTGTTGAGGGGATGGTAAATAGAAGTTTTCTGGGCAAGGCTCCGAATCTAGTCGAATAGAGTCTGCACCATAAACGTGGTTGTAAAATCTCATTGCGTCATCTACATTTCTAAAGGTCTGTACCTTCACAGCACGTCTTTCTGCCATAAGTCTTTGATTCATCCCACCTGCCTACCCAGCTTCTCTTGCCTATCACAAGCCCATTCAACTGGGCTGCAGTTTTTCCATGGCTTTATCATGACGCGTACGTTCTTCCTGTGCAGCAGGGTCCTTGGCAAGCTAACTAAATACAAAGTTTGAAGCTGAAAATGCTAGGGCGTTTACTAAAGCACCACCAAAAAGCAAGGCAATTGTAGCCATCATCTGTCATATATTTAATTAGGTGGTGTAGTAACGATTTTATAAGGAATGATACATTGGGAAACTAGCCACTCACGAGTCATAGTAGCTGCTGTAAAGTCCAATGTAAGGAGTACTACATCGCGTGGTTTCATCCCTAATAAGGGTGGTGGCTTTAAGCTTTTCATAACAGCACTTCATAGGACTGCATAGCCCGTGGCTAATAAAGCTATTGTTCCGCCCTGGTACAAGGAATTCATAACTTGGTTTGGCTGTGTAATTGTTTAGTATATATAACCATCTGCAGTTATGTACATTTGGTTTTCAGGCATAGGAGGTCTGGGGACTAGGTGTATGACGATTTTGAGCTAAAACGACAGCAGCAGAAGCACCTACGACAGTAGAAGCTAGTACACCCCAACAAATATCACAAGAAGTCCTAGGTGGATCTGTCTCTGCAGCCGCTTGTTCTACCCGCTGGGGTTTCTTTATCTTCCGAAGTTCCCCTTCAAAGCGCTCAGTCTCCGTCGAATGCGGGACATCCATCGTTATTCGTGCCTTGCGTATCTCCGCAGTACGTTTCTTGGCTTCCACCCTCTTGGATTTTTTCAACCTCTGTATCTCCATTTTTTATATCTTTTGTTTTTGAATATTCAATATGACGTCCAGTTGTAAGAAGCATGCTTACTGGTGCAATCCAGAACCTCCATTTAGGAAATAGACTGCAACTAATACTTCTTAATACAGTGTTTGTAAAGGGATTTTCTCCAAGGTTTGTAGCAAGGGCCTGCTCACTGTCAATGTTGAATATACTGGCTGCTGCACGTGCATATAAATTTATTGCTGTTTTCCCCAAGCTGTTAGTCATTTTATCACCAAGATGGGCCTCATATACAGCATGCAATCGTTCCACATCTGCACCCGACATTTCTTAAAGCTGTTGAGATGAAAATGCTTCCCTAAATAGACCATGGACATGCCTCCATGAATAACGACAGCTAGCTGCTTGCGGTGGTCATCTTGTGATGGCTCTTGCGATGGCTCACCTAGTGTTTCTATAAGACTATCGATATCCATTATGACTCTACGAACACGCAATATAATGGGATAAATATACCACAGATGTAGTGCGAGTATGAATATTAATAATGCTGTGTTCAACATGATGCTGGACATTACTTAACTATTATTAAGCACTAATCAACTATTACTGAGCATTACTGAACTATTACTGAGCATTACTGGACTATTACTAAATATTACTGAACTATTACTAAGCATTACTGAACTATTACTGAGCATTACTGAACTATTACTAAGCATTACTGAACTATTACTAAGCATTACTTAACTATTACTATGTATTGTTGAACTATTACTAAGCATTACTAAACTATTACTAAGCATTATTGAACTATTACTGAGCATTACTGAAGAATTAAGAAGCATTACTGAACTATTACAGAGCATTACTGAACTATTAATATGCATTACTGAACTATTACTAAGCATTACTGAACTATTACTAAGCATTACTGAACTAATACTAAGCATTACTGAACTATTACTGAGCATTACTGAACTAATACTAAGCATTACTGAACTATTACTAAGCATTACTGAGCATTACTAAACTATTACTAAGCATTACTGAACTATTACTAAGCATTACTGAACTATTACTGAGCATTAATGAACTAATACTTAGCATTACTGAACTATTACTAAGCATTATTGAACTATTTCTAGCATTACTGAACTATTACTAAGCATTACTTAACTATTACTAAGCATTACTTAATTATTACTATGTATTGCTTAACTATTACTAAGCATTAATGAACTATTATTACATTACTGAGCATTACTGAACTATTACTGAGCATTACTGAACTAATATTAGCATTACTGAAGTATTACTAAGCATTACTGAACTATTACTAAGCATTACTAAACTATTTCTAAGCATTACTGAACTATTACTGAGCATTATTGAACTATTACTAAGCATTACTGAACTATTACTATGTATTGCTTAACTATTACTACATTAATGAAGTATTACTGAGCATTACTGAGCATTACTGAACAATTACTAAGCATTACTGAACTATTACTACGCATAACTGACCTATTACGAAGCATTATTGAACTATTTCTAAGCATTACTGGACTATTACTGAGCATTACTGAACTATTACTAAGCGTTACTGAACTATTAATAGCATTACTTAACTATTACTATGTAATGTTTAACTATTACTAAGCATTACTGAACTATTACTAAGCCTTACTGAACTATTACTAAGCATTACTGAACTATTACTAAGCATTACTGAACTATTACTGAGCATTACTGAACTATTACTAAGCATTACTGAACTATTACTAAACATTACTGAACTATTACTAAGCATTACTGAACTATTACTGAGCATTTCTGAACTATTACTAAGCATTACTGAACTATTACTAAGCATTACTTAACTATTACTATGTATTGTTGAACTATTACTAAGCATTACTAAACTATTACTAAGCATTATTGAACTATTACTGAGCATTACTGAAGAATTAAGAAGCATTACTGAACTATTACAGAGCATTACTGAACTATTAACATGCATTACTGAACTATTACTAAGCATTACTGAACTATTACTAGCATTACTGAACTAATACTAAGCATTATTGAACTATTACTTAGCATTACTGAACTAATACTAAGCATTACTGAACTATTACTAAGCATTACTGAGCATTACTAAACTATTACTAAGCATTACTGAACTATTACTAAGCATTACTGAACTATTACTGAGCATTAATGAATTAATACTTAGCATTACTGAACTATTACTAAGCATTATTGAACTATTTCTAAGCATTACTGAACTATTACTAAGCATTACTGAACTAATACTAAGCATTACTGAACTATTACTAAGCATTACTGAACTAATACTAAGCATTACTGAACTATTACTGAGCATTACTGAACTAATACTAAGCATTACTGAACTATTACTAGCATTACTGAGCATTACTAAACTATTACTAAGCATTACTGAACTATTACTAAGCATTACTTAACTATTACTAAGCATTACTTAACTATTACTATGTATTGCTTAACTATTACTAAGCATTAATGAACTATTATTAGGCATTACTGAGCATTACTGAACTATTACTGAGCATTACTGAACTATTACTAAGCATTACTGAACTATTAATATGCATTACTGAACTATTACTAGCATTACTGAACTATTACTAAGCATTAATGAACTAATACTAAGCATTACTGAACTATTACTGAGCATTACTGAACTAATACTAAGCATTACTGAACTATTACTGAGCATTATTGAACTAATACTAAGCATTACTGAACTATTACTAGCATTACTGAGCATTACTAAACTATTACTACATTACTGAACTATTACTAAGCATTACTTAACTATTACTAAGCATTACTTAACTATTACTATGTATTGCTTAACTATTACTAAGCATTAATGAACTATTATTAGCATTACATAACTATTACTATGTATTGCTTAACTATTACTAAGCATTAATGAACTATTACTACATCACTGAACTATTACTGAGCATTAATGAACTAATACTAAGCATTACTGAACTATTACTAAGCATTATTGAACTATTTCTAAGCATTACTGAACTATTACTAAGCATTACTTAACTATTACTAAGCATTACTGAACTATTACTGAGCATTACTAAACTATTACTAGGCAATACTGAACTATTACTAAGCATTACTGAACTATTACTACATTACTGAACTATTACTGAGCATTACTGAACTATTACTAAGCATTACTGAACTACTACTAAGCATTACTGAACTATTACTAAGCATTACTGAACTATTACTAGCACAGCTGAACTATCATTAAGCATTACTGAACTATTACTGAGCATTACTGAACTATTACTAAGCATTACTGAACTATTACTATGTATTGCTTAACTATTACTAAGCATTAATGAACTATTACTGAGCATTACTGAGCATTACTGAACTATTACTAAGCATTACTGAACTATTACTACGCATTACTGACCTATTACGAAGCATTACTGAACTATTACTAAGCATTACTGACTATTACTGAGCATTACTGAACTATTACTAAGCGTTACTGAACTATTAATAAGCATTACTTAACTATTACTATGTAATGTTTAATTATTACTAGCATTACTGAACTATTACTAAGCCTTACTGAACTATTACTAAGCATTACTGAATTATTACTACATTACTGAACTATTACTACATTACTGAACTATTACTGAGCATTACTGAACTATTACTAAGCATTACTGAACTATTACTACACAGCTGAACTATCATTAAGCATTACTGAACTATTACTAAGCATAACTGAACTATTACTGAGCATTACTGAACTATTACTAAACATTACTGAACTATTACTAAGCATTACTTAACTATTACTATGTATTGTTGAACTATTACTAAGCATTACTAAACTATTACTGAGCATTATTGAACTATTACTGAGCATTACTGAAGTATTAATAAGCATTACTGACCTATTACAGAGCATTACTGAACTATTACTACATTACTGAACTATTACTACATAACTGAACTATTACTAGCATTACTGAACTAATACTAAGCATTACTGAACTATTACTGAGCATTACTGAACTATTACTGAGCATTACTAAACTATTACTATGCAATACCGAACTATTACTAAGCATTACTGAACTATTACTAGCATTACTGAATATTACTGAGCATTACTAAACTATTACTAAGCATTACTGAACTATTACTAGCATTACTGAACTATTACTAAGCATTACTGAACTATTACTAAACATTACTGAACTATTACTAAGCATTACTGAACTATTACTGAGCATTACTGAACTATTACTAAGCATTACATAACTATTACTATGTATTGCTTAACTATTTCTAAGCATTAATGAACTAATACTAAGCATTACTGAACTATTACTGAGCATTAATGAACTAATACTAAGCATTACTGAACTATTACTAAGCATTATTGAACTATTTCTAAGCATTACTGAACTATTACTAAGCATTACTTAACTATTACTAAGCATTACTGAACTATTACTGAGCATTACTAAACTATTACTAGGCAATACTGAACTATTACTAAGCATTACTGAACTATTACTAAGCATTACTGAACTATTACTGAGCATTACTGAACTATTACTAAGCATTACTGAACTACTACTAAGCATTACTGAACTATTACTAAGCATTACTGAACTATTACTACACAGCTGAACTATCATTAAGCATTACTGAACTATTACTAAGCATTACTGAACTATTAATGAGCATTACTGAACTATTACTAAACATTACTGAACTATTACTAAGCATTACTTAACTATTACTATGTATTGTTGAACTATTACTAAGCATTACTAAACTATTACTGAGCATTATTGAACTATTACTGAGCATTACTGAAGTATTAATAAGCATTACTGAACTATTACAGAGCATTACTGAACTATTACTAAGCATTACTGAACTAATACTAAGCATTACTGAACTATTACTGAGCATTACTGAACTATTACTGAGCATTACTAAACTATTACTACAATACCGAACTATTACTAAGCATTACTGAACTATTACTAAGCATTACTGAACTATTACTGAGCATTACTGAACTATTACTAAGCATTACTGAACTATTACTAAGCATTACTGAACTATTACTAAGCATAACTGAACTATTACTAAACATTACTGAACTAATACTAAGCATTACTGAACTATTACTGAGCATTACTGAACTATTACTGAGCATTACTAAACTATTACTATGCAATACCGAACTATTACTAAGCATTACTGAACTATTACTAAGCATTACTGAACTATTACTGAGCATTACTAAACTATTACTAAGCATTACTGAACTATTACTAAGCATTACTGAACTATTACTAAGCATTACTGAACTATTACTAAACATTACTGAACTATTACTAAGCATTACTGAACTATTACTGAGCATTACTGAACTATTACTAAGCATTACATAACTATTACTATGTATTGCTTAACTATTACTAAGCATTAATGAACTAATACTAAGCATTACTGAACTATTACTGAGCATTAATGAACTAATACTAAGCATTACTGAACTATTACTAAGCATTATTGAACTATTTCTAAGTATTACTGAACTATTACTAAGCATTACTTAACTATTACTAAGCATTACTGAACTATTACTGAGCATTACTAAACTATTACTAGGCAATACTGAACTATTACTAAGCATTACTGAACTATTACTAAGCATTACTGAACTATTACTGAGCATTACTGTACTATTACTAGCATTACTGAACTACTACTAAGCATTACTGAACTATTACTAGCATTACTGAACTATTACTACACAGCTGAACTATCATTAAGCATTACTGAACTATTACTAAGCATTACTGAACTATTAATGAGCATTACTGAACTATTACTAAACATTACTGAACTATTACTAAGCATTACTTAACTATTACTATGTATTGTTGAACTATTACTAAGCATTACTAAACTATTACTGAGCATTATTGAACTATTACTGAGCATTACTGAAGTATTAATAAGCATTACTGAACTATTACAGAGCATTACTGAACTATTACTAGCATTACTGAACTAATACTAAGCATTACTGAACTATTACTGAGCATTACTGAACTATTACTGAGCATTACTAAACTATTACTAAGCAATACCGAACTATTACTAAGCATTACTGAACTATTACTAAGCATTACTGAACTATTACTGAGCATTACTTAACTATTACTAAGCATTACTGAGCATTACTGAACTATTACTAAGCATTACTGAACTATTACTGAGCATTAGTGAACTATTACTGAGCATTACTGAACTATTACTAAGCATTACTGAACTATTACTGAGCATTACTGAACTATTACTAAACATTACTGAACTATTACTAAACATTACTTAACTATTACTATGTATTGTTGAACTATTACTAAGCATTACTAAACTATTACTGAGCATTATTGAACTATTACTGAGCATTACTGAAGTATTAGTAAGCATTACTGAACTATTACAGAGCATTACTGAACTATTACTAAGCATTACTGAACTATTACTAAGCATTACTGAACTATTACTAAACATTACTGAACTATTACCAAGCATTACTGAACTATTACTGAGCATTACTGAACTATTACTACATTACATAACTATTACTATGTATTGCTTAACTATTACTAAGCATTAATGAACTATTACTAAGCATTACTGAACTATTACTGAGCATTAATGAACTAATACTAAGCATTACTGAACTATTACTAAGCATTATTGAACTATTTCTAAGCATTACTGAACTATTACTAAGCATTACTTAACTATTACTAAGCATTACTGAACTATTACTGAGCATTACTAAACTATTACTAGGCAATACTGAACTATTACTAAGCATTTCTGAACTATTACTAAGCATTACTGAACTATTACTGAGCATTACTGAACTATTACTAGCATTACTGAACTACTATTAGCATTACTGAACTATTACTAAGCATTACTGAACTATTACTAACATTACTGAACTAATACTAAGCATTACTAAACTATTACTAAGCATTACTAAGCATTACTGAACTATTACTAAGCATTACCGAAGTATCACTCAGCATTACTGAACTATTACTGAGCATTACTGAACTATTACTAAGCATTACTGAACTATTACTAAGCATTACTGAACTATTACTAAGCATTACTGAACTATTTCTAAGCATTACTGAACTATTACTGAGCATTACTGAACTATTACTAAGCATTACTGAACTATTACTAAGCATTACTGAACTATTACTAAGCATTACTGAACTATTACTAAACATTACTGAACTATTACCAAGCCTTACTGAACTATTACTGAGCATTACTGAACTATTACTAAGCATTACATAACTATTACTATGTATTGCTTAACTATTACTAAGCATTAATGAACTATTACTAAGCATTACTGAACTATTACTGAGCATTAATGAACTAATACTAAGCATTACTGAACTATTACTAAGCATTACTGAACTATTTCTAAGCATTACTGAACTATTACTGAGCATTACTAAACTATTACTAGGCAATACTGAACTATTACTAAGCATTACTGAACTATTACTAAGCATTACTGAACTATTACTGAGCATTACTGAACTATTACTAAGCATTACTGAACTACTACTAAGCATTACTGAACTATTACTAAGCATTACTGAACTATTACTACACAGCTGAACTATCATTAAGCATTACTGAACTATTACTAAGCATTACTGAACTATTAATGAGCATTACTGAACTATTACTAAACATTACTGAACTATTACTAAGCATTACTTAACTATTACTATGTATTGTTGAACTATTACTAAGCATTACTAAACTATTACTGAGCATTATTGAACTATTACTGAGCATTACTGAAGTATTAATAAGCATTACTGAACTATTACAGAGCATTACTGAACTATTACTAAGCATTACTGAACTAATACTAAGCATTACTGAACTATTACTGAGCATTACTGAACTATTACTGAGCATTACTAAACTATTACTAAGCAATACCGAACTATTACTAAGCATTACTGAACTATTACTAAGCATTACTGAACTATTACTGAGCATTACTGAACTATTACTAAGCATTACTGAACTATTACTAAGCATTACTGAACTATTACTAAGCATAACTGAACTATTACTAAACATTACTGAACTAATACTAAGCATTACTGAACTATTACTGAGCATTACTGAACTATTACTGAGCATTACTAAACTATTACTATGCAATACCGAACTATTACTAAGCATTACTGAACTATTACTAAGCATTACTGAACTATTACTGAGCATTACTAAACTATTACTAAGCATTACTGAACTATTACTAAGCATTACTGAACTATTACTAAGCATTACTGAACTATTACTAAACATTACTGAACTATTACTAAGCATTACTGAACTATTACTGAGCATTACTGAACTATTACTAAGCATTACATAACTATTACTATGTATTGCTTAACTATTACTAAGCATTAATGAACTAATACTAAGCATTACTGAACTATTACTGAGCATTAATGAACTAATACTAAGCATTACTGAACTATTACTAAGCATTATTGAACTATTTCTAAGCATTACTGAACTATTACTAAGCATTACTTAACTATTACTAAGCATTACTGAACTATTACTGAGCATTACTAAACTATTACTAGGCAATACTGAACTATTACTAAGCATTACTGAACTATTACTAAGCATTACTGAACTATTACTGAGCATTACTGTACTATTACTACATTACTGAACTACTACTAAGCATTACTGAACTATTACTAAGCATTACTGAACTATTACTAAGCACAGCTGAACTATCATTAAGCATTACTGAACTATTACTACATTACTGAACTATTAATGAGCATTACTGAACTATTACTAAACATTACTGAACTATTACTAAGCATTACTTAACTATTACTATGTATTGTTGAACTATTACTAAGCATTACTAAACTATTACTGAGCATTATTGAACTATTACTGAGCATTACTGAAGTATTAATAAGCATTACTGAACTATTACAGAGCATTACTGAACTATTACTACATTACTGAACTAATACTAAGCATTACTGAACTATTACTGAGCATTACTGAACTATTACTGAGCATTACTAAACTATTACTAGCATTACTGAACTATTACTAAGCATTACTGAACTATTACTAAGCATTACTGAACTATTACTAAGCATTACTAAACTATTACTAGCATTACTGAACTATTACTAAGCATTACTGAACTATTACTAAGCATTACTGAACTATTACTGAGCATTACTGAACTATTACTAAGCATTACTGACTACTATTACTAAGCATTATTGAACTATTACTGAGCATTACTGAACTATTACTAAGCATTACTGAACTATTACTGAGCATTACTGAACTATTACTACTATGTCATTTCTAAGCATTACTGAAACTATTACTGAGCATTACTGAACCATTACTAAGCATTACTGAACTATTACTAAGCATTACTGAACTATTAAACATTACTGAACTATTACTGAGCATTACTGATTACTATTAACATTACTATGTATTGCTTAACTATTACTAAGCATTACTGAACTATTACTAAGCATTACTGAACTATTACTAAACATTACTGAACTATTACTAGCATTACTGAACTGAACTATTACTGAGCATTACTGAACTATTACTAAACATTACTAAACATTACATAACTATTACTTACTGAGCATTTGCATTACTGAACTATTACTAAGCATTACTAAGCATTAATGAACTATTACTACATTACTGGAACTATTACTGAGCATTAATGAACTATTAATACTAAGAACATTTACATTGAACTATTACATTATTGAACTATTTCTAGTAGAGCATTACTGAACTATTACTAAGCATTACTTAACTATTACTAAGCATTACTGAACTGATTTACTGAACATTACTAAGCAATACTGAACTATTACTACTGAACATTACTGAACTATTACTAAACTGCATTTACTGAACTATTACTAAGCTATTTACTGAACTATTACTGAGCATTACTGAACTATTACTAAGCATTATTGAACTACTGAACTATTACTAAGCATTACTATTAGCATTACTGAACTATTACTAACATTACTGAACTATTACTGAACTATTACTGAACTATTACTAAGCATTACTGAACTTACTAACATTACTGAACTATTACATTAAGCATTACTGAACTGAATTACTGAGCATTACTGAACTATTACTAAACATTACTGAACTATTACTAAGCATTACTTAACTATTACTATGTATTGTTGAACTATTACTAAGCATTACTAAACTATTACTGAGCATTATTGAACTATTACTGAGCATTACTGAAGTATTAATAAGCATTACTGAACTATTACAGAGCATTACTGAACTATTACTAAGCATTACTGAACTAATACTAAGCATTACTGAACTATTACTGAGCATTACTGAACTATTACTGAGCATTACTAAACTATTACTAAGCATTACCGAACTATTACTAAGCATTACTGAACTATTACTAAGCATTACTGAACTATTACTAAGCATTACTGAACTATTACTAAGCATTACTGAACTATTACTAAGCATTACTGAACTATTACTAAGCATTACTGAACTATTACTAAACATTACTGAACTATTACCAAGCATTACTGAACTATTACTGAGCATTACTGAACTATTACTAAGCATTACATAACTATTACTATGTATTGCTTAACTATTACTAAGCATTAATAAACTATTACTAAGCATTACTGAACTATTACTGAGCATTAATGAACTAATACTAAGCATTACTGAACTATTACTAGCATTATTGAACCATTACTAGCATTACTGAACTATTACTAAGCATTACTGAGCTAACTATTACTAAGCATTACTGAACTATTACTGAGCATTACTAAACTATTACTAGGCAATACTGAACTATTACTAAGCATTACTGAACTATTACTAGCATTACTGAACTATTACTGAGCATTACTGAACTATTACTAAGCATTACTGAACTACTATTAAGCATTACTGAACTATTACTAAGCATTACTGAACTATTACTAAGCATTACTGAACTAATACTAAGCATTACTAAACTATTACTAAGCATTACTGAGCATTACTGAACTATTACTAAGCATTACCGAAGTATCACTCAGCATTACTGAACTATTACTGAGCATTACTGAACTATTACTAAGCATTACTGAACTATTACTAAGCATTATTGAACTATTACTAAGCATTACTGAACTATTTCTAAGCATTACTGAACTATTACTGAGCATTACTGAACTATTACTAAGCATTACTAAACTATTACTATGTATTGCCTAACTATTACTAAGCATTAATGAACTATTACTAAGCATTACTGAGCATTACTGAACTATTACTGAGCATTACTGAACTATTACTGAGCATTACTGAACTATTACTAAGCAATACTGAACTATTACTAAGCATTACTGAACTATTACTAAGCATTAATGAACTATTACTAAGCATTACTGAGCATTACTGAACTATTACTAAGCATTACTGAGCATTACTGAAGTATTACTAAGCATTACTGAACTATTACTAAGTATTACTGAACTATTACTAAGCATTACTAAGCATTACTTAACTATTACTCTATAATACTTAACTATTACTAAGCATTACTTACTCAATTGTGTACTCATAAGGTGGTCCACTTTTTAGGACAAGTTTAGCATACTTTGTACTTGATAACTTATCACGGAGTTTTTGCCACTTTTTTGTGAAATGCCACTGTTTTCTTTCATAACTATATCAAAGCAATGAGCTGACTTGCAGTGAAATAAAGCAATGCACTCAGTCTGTTCACGTACATCAGTAACAACCGAGTTTCATTTTTGAGTTAACACCCATGGCGAGTGCTGATGATGTCTACCTAAAAAAGCAAAATTTGAAAATGCTCTCCTCCTTTTCACAAGGTCACTTTCTGCAGAACAATCATCGACTATGCAGAGGGTAGGTATACCTTGGTAGAGCTTGCTTATGATTTCAAGATATTTTTGTAATCTATTTCCAAAGGGATCTAGAAAGAAGACATTGCAGTCGTCAGAAAGGGACTCGCGTTGTAAGAATGTTTGATTGTAAGACCAGGTGGGGCATAATATGAAAATTCTTGCAAATACGCCTGAATAGCTGGTTTCCAATAAGTTCAGCACATACTGCGTCTTTCTAGAGCCTGCTTTACCGCATATAATCGCAGTGTGGGGATCTCTTGGTAAGTCCATCTTTTTATTTAGTTTTACATCTAACTCCACATTTGGCAAGGCGACCGTTCTTGATAACCAGTTGTTTATCCGAGAGGACGAAGTAGTACATTATTACTGTACCTTCATTTGCAGGAGAGCGGTTGATCTCCAGAGTCATGCCTACGCTTCCGTCACCCAGCTTACGACCGTTACCATGTAGAGCATCATCATTGGTGCTGCGCAGATCAAGAACAAGTGCGTAGTATTTTTGGAGGTAATCTGATAAATCGATGTGATGTAGACCGATCTTCTTAGCAACTAAGCCTACCTCGGGATTGAGGCCCTCGCATATATTCTTAGAGTCGAATATATTCTTAGCCTCATCCCAGTGCTGGAATGAGAGAACGCCTTGGGCATATAGCTGGTTAGGAACACCTTCAATGGTTACACTGACCTTAGTGATATCGGGGTTAATGAAAGTCTCAGGTTTTCAAGCAAATCCACCATTATCAACTGGTTTGACGAACAACAGGACAACACCGGTGGTACTGTGTCGAGGTAAATTCAAAGGGATAGTCCACACAGAGCTTGTGAGGTCTAGCATTTCTCTCCGGTGCCTCTGTATATCTGTATAGTTTACCGGGTACTCATTTAACCGGATCTCTACTGCAAGGCTCGCTTGATTCACCACATCAAATTCCAGAGTCAACTTCTTCAAAGTGTAGGAAGCGTTGGTGTCATCGCTTGCAATGATAACCTTCTTGTTAGGTGTAAAGTATATGATGTACTGTATTGAAACCAATCGTGCAGACCTGATGGGTGAAGTGGGGCGTGGCCACTCAAGAGACTAAAATATTATGGTATAGCAAATATATTGCCAAAAGCTTTAGCAACCGCGCTGTCACCCGTATTATTATCAGCTTTATCACTAGCACCTACACGAATTTTCTGACAATTTTCTCTACTTATACCCTGGTAGTCGGCGTTAACACTCGCGTTATAGGAGAGCCGAAGGTCTGCATAGTTGTAGAAAACATCTGCGCTGTCCAGACTCATGACAACCTTACTTCCAAGTTTTACCTCTAGTTTGCTCACAATGTTGCGGCCTATGTTGTTGACAATAGTGCGATTGGCATGTGTGCTATTCAGAGTGATGTTGAAGGCCAGTCTGACCGTGCCTGGGACAATGACATCATGATGTTGCAGCTTCGGGAATTTGACAATCACGTGATTACCTGCTGTGGCTGTTGGGGTATCAAGAGTAACTTGATTAGTTGTGCGTCACACCTTTCACACCCAGATCTGTGCGGGTCCTTCGCGTAGGCGCTAATTTCTTTCCGCAATTCATTGCCATATTGAATATATATATATATATATATATATATATATATATATATATATATATATATATATATATATATATATATATATATATATATATATATATATATATATATATATATATATATATATATATATATATATATATATATATATATATATATATATATATATATATATATATATATATATATATATATATATATATATATATATATATATATATATATATATATATATATATATATATATATATATATATATATATATATATATATATATATATATATATATATATATATATATATATATATGTGTGTGTGTGTGTGTGTGTGTGTGTGTCTCTAATATAAGATGAAACTAGCAGAAATATTCTATAGCCCTCAGGGGTATTGGAGAGGAACTCCAGCCATAAAGAAACTTGCAAAAGCTGCAAAGATGAATCCCAGGCTTGGCTAAAAAAGCAGGCTGTGTGACAGATCTACCTACCTCCTCCCCGCTATTTACCACGACCTAAATTTGACATTTCTACACCAAATCAAGTCCATCAAGCCGACCTCTTGTTTCTACCACATGACAAAGTTGGACGTAAGACTTATAAATATGCGTTAGTTGTGGTCGATGTTGCCAGTCGGTGTAAAGAGGCTGAACCTTTAAGTTCGAAGTATTCAACAGAGGTTACTTCTGCATTTTCCCGCATCTATAATCGTAGTCCACTCGGCTGGCCGAAACTATTTCAGGTGGATCCATGGCGTGAGTTCATGGGTTTTGTAAGTGACTCATTGGAGGAGCATGGTGTTGAGGTGAGACGTGGAATACCAGACGCTCATCGCGATCAAGCTTTTGCAGAGCGGTTTAATCGTACACTAGCAGAACGGTTGTTCGGCGTCAGTATGCTCAGGAAATTGAAATTGCCTAAGGGGAGAGATCGACAGAATGGGTAGAGAGACTACCTGCACTTGTTTCAGCTTTGAACAACGAAGTCACACGACTGATTGGAAAGAAGCCTGTTAGTGCTATCAAAGCTAAAATGGTAAAACAGAAACCAGCATTTCCAGCTTGGAGGAGCAAAAAGTACCTACCGATGTTGTAATGCCTTATCTATACCAACCAGGTGAGCTGGAAGGAGGTCGACGTCGTGCTACAGACCCTGTGTGGTCTGTTAATGTTTATCGGATAGGACGGTCTGTTAAAAGCCTGGAGAGCCTGTATTATACTATCTTCAAGATGGTCCGGGCCGTGGATTTGTTCGTGAAGAGTTGTTGATCGTTCCTCACAACACCGAGCTCCCACCAAAATGATACAACATACAATTAAAGATAGAGTATTATAATGATATAAGATGCCAGTACGTGCAGAGAACAAGTGTAATTGGCTACCGCTAGATAAGAAAGAAACATGTGGATGACCCGCTATGTATGATCAATGCTGGCAGCATCGAGTAGTGATTAGAAATGGTAAACGTCCAATAGTACCATGCCGCAAGTGTGGGGTTGGTGTTTATTCTCGGACACAACTTTGCCGTGGTTGTGGTGGTAAAATGGTTGTTAAAAAGATGCTGCGCATCGAAAAACAATCCCGTATAGACTTTCAAAATGTGCTTGCTGAAATGATGCTGTTGCGACACCGGTATCATAGTATACCATCTGGTGTGACGTCCTATTAGAGATATAACATATTATAGTATATAAATCAGGTGCGACAACCTATTAGAGACATAACATACCATAGTATACAAACCCGGTGTGCAACTCTGATACGACAACCTATTAGAGATAAGATACATCATTGTATACAAATCTGGTGCGTAAGTCTGATACGATAACCAATTAGAGAAATAACATATTATAGTATACAAATCTGATACGATAACCAATTAGAGGTATAACACACCATAGTAAACAAACCCGTGTGTAACTCTCATAGGATAACCAATTAGAGATAAGATATAACATAGTATACAAATTTGATGCGTATCTCTGATACAATAACCAATTAAAGAAATAACATTCTATAGTATAGCAGCATATGATGAATAACTTAAATAGAACTGCACTTAGAAGAGAGAGAGTCGAGGCGTTGAGAAACTATGTGGTTCAAAACAATATCCTGCTAAATGACCCTTCAGGCAGAAGAGGAAATCATATTAACAAAAAACTACATAAATGCCATTATCGCTCATAGGTATATGCCAGCCCGCAGACCGTTTCCTGCACCGAAACCTGTGCCTGCTGCGAGAGAACCGAGACCTGTGCATGCTCCGAGAGCACCGAGGCCTGTGCCTGTTCCGAGACCTGTGCCTGCACCGAGACTTGTGCCTACTTCAAGGTTCAGATGGGCCCCTAAGACAATTGGCAATTACCTCCGCAGTTGGCAGATGAATATCGTAGATGGACACTGATTGGGAGCTGACCCACTAGCCCTTTTAGATGATGTTCGCCCGCAATTCACCGGAAGGTAGCAGAAGAGGTTGGAGCCCTTCGCGGATTAAAATTCCACTTAGCATTCAGAGTGGGGCTGAAGAAGAATAATGGTGATGGAGAAACAGAATTCACAAAGCCAGTATTTTGCAGCCGTCAGATGGATGTCCTGCAAGTGGGTGAGATTGATGCAGCGCTCAACAAAGATCAAAGCACCCATTGAGAGCGCAAACACTTCTGTGAGAGGTGTATGCATGGCTATTCCAGGAAAGATCTGCTCGAGACCCATAGACCTGATTGTATGGGAATTGGTGAAACAGCTGTATGTATTGAGATGCCGAAAGAAGGTGAAAACAAGCTGTCCTTCCAGAACTATCACAAGCAGCTTCAAGCGCCCCACGTAATCTACGCAGATTTTGAGGCACTCACCTGTAAGATAGATGGTCCACAATCCAACCCCGCACAATCCAATACTCAAAAGATTCGACAGCACGAAGCGTGTGGCTATGGGTATGTTGTGGTTAGGTGTGATGGTCGTACAGAACCTCCCGTAGTATATCGAGGGCAAAATGCAGCTGAGAACTTCCTTGAGGCTTTGCAGCAGAAAGAAATTAAGATCAAAGCAGTCCTGGCAAACCCTCGACCTATGATAATTACCAGAGAGGATTGGCGCGCACACCGGGAAGCACAGGATTGTCATATATGTAAAAAAAAAAAAAAAAAAACCCTACATGGTGACTCCGTCCGCGACCACTACCATATCACAGGTAAGTTCAGAGGTGTTGCGCACAATGCCTGCAATCTGAAGTTGCGTCTGGGCCCCAAAACAACCACAATCCCAGTTGTGTTCCATAACCTGCGGGGCTATCACTCTCATTTGATCATGCAAGCCATCAGCAAAGTGGACGGAAAGATAACCTGCATCCCCAATAACATGGAGAAATATATATCCTTCTTCCTAGGTCAGTTGAGGTTCATCGATAGCGCACAATTCCTGCCTGCGTCATTGGATAAGCTGGTTGCGGCCAACGACTCTGTTGACCTCCGTATCACAACTTAATATGAACCGAATGTTGAAAAGAGACAATTGTTATTGCGTAAGGGATCCCTATGAGTATATGGATTCTTGGGAACGGTTTGGGGAGTGCTTACCTTCACAAGATGCCTTTTATAGCAAGCTTACGGAGGAACATATCTCCAATGAGGATTATCAACATGCGCAGGAGGTTTGGGGGGCATTCGAATGTGATACTATGGGAGATTTTCACGATCTATACCTGCGGACTGATGTGCTTTTACTAGCTGATGTCTTCAAAATATATCGGAAGACTTGCTTGCGGCAGTATGGTCTGGATCCAGCACACTATTATACTGTTATACAAACCCTGGATTATCTTGGGATGCACTCTTGAAATATACAGGTGTAGAATTTGAACTGTTAACCGACTATGACATGCACCTGTTCTTCGAGAAAGGAATGAGAGGTGGTATTTCCATGGTATCCAAGCGTTATGCTACAGCCA
The DNA here is from genome assembly GCA_020152595.1 of Chiridota heheva. Classification (NCBI taxonomy): domain Eukaryota; kingdom Metazoa; phylum Echinodermata; class Holothuroidea; order Apodida; family Chiridotidae; genus Chiridota; species Chiridota heheva. The sequence goes on from JAIGNY010004284.1 coordinate 223,338, forward strand.
ACAACCCCTATGTCTCAGGCCATGACGATTCCAAGCCTAACAATCATATTCTTTACCTGGATGCAAATAACCTGTATGGTTGGGCGATGAGTCCAGCACTACCCACGGGTGGATTCGAATGGGTGGATTAAGTGCCCTCGCTGGATACACTTTCACCCGGTGCAGAAAAGGGCTACATACTCGAGGTGGACCTTGAGTATCCTCAAGAGCTATACGACGGCCACAATTATTATTATTATTATTATTATTATTATTATTATTATTATTATTATTATTATTATTATTATTATTATTATTATTATTATTATTATTATTATTATTATTATTATTATTATTATTATTATTATTATTATTATTATTATTATTATTATTATTATTATTATTCTTATTATTATTATTATTATTATTATTATTATTATTATTATATATTTATAGTGCGCTTGATCTTAAAAGCTCTAAGCGCATTACATAATAAACGCCATATACATGGACAAAAAGAAATGTTAAGATGATATAAATAGGTAAGAATATTCAAAACCGTTATAATAAGAGTAATACTGAAATTGTTTTAAAATAGATACTAAGAAAACTATAAAAAAATATATATATATATAAAAAATGTATCTAAAAATAAAAAAGCACTATGGGTAAAAAGGAGACAAATTAAAAACTAAAACACTACTGTTCATTAAAAGCAGTAAAAATAAAATACTGAGAGATGATTAATCAACACATTAAAAATAAAGATCACTGTAAACATGATAGTTATGAAGATAAAGGGCTATTCACATAAGAAAGCAGTATAAAAGGGCAAAAGAACACAGGAATTAAGGGACATCATAAGACATAGCTTTCCCTAAAAAGGTAAGTTTTGAGTGAACGTTTGAAAGAGTAAAAGGAGCACGTGGTACGTAAATGAATTGGCAAGTTGTTCCAGAGACGAGGTGCGGCAAATTGAAAACTCCTATCACCAAATTTGTTATTTGACCTTCGTGCAATGTGAAAGGAGCTGAGATAGATAATCAGGAGCTCTGTTGTGTAAACAATTAAAAACAATAATTAAAAGCTTAAAAACGACTCGTTGATCAATTGGAAACCAATGTAACTGGTAGAGAAGAGGGGTGGTATGACAGGAGCGAGTTTGATTCAATATACGCCTAGCCGCATTGTTTTGTAAAACCTGTAATCTTCTAATCAAATTAGAGTTTACTCCAAACAATACACTACTGGCATAGTCAATACGTGAAATAATGAAAGCATGAACTAATATTTTCGTGGCTGTCGGCGTTAAATAGTGACGTATGCGTGAAATATTGCGAAGATAATAAGAATGGGTTTTTACTTTAACATTTACGAAACGTTTCATAGAGAATCTAGAGTGAAGATAAATGCCTAGATTTTTAACATGATCAGTTGAAGTTATTACGTTACTGTCAATTTCAAGAGATAAACTGTTCAATTCAGATAGAATATGAGATGAACCAAACATAGACAATTTCGTCTTGGTGGGATTGAGTTTGTAGAAGTTGCTGGACAGCCAACTACGAAAGTCAAGAATGCATGTTTGAAATAGTATACTTGGAGTCTCATCTGAATCAAAAGCAACATAAAGTTGACTATCGTCGGCATAAAAGTGATAATCAATATTGTGCATCTTGGCGATGTCGGTCAGGGACGATAGATCACTTGCTCCGGAACGTATGAAGGTTCCGAAGGAGTGGTTGTCAGATTATCAGAAAGGGCTTCTAAACTCGTCAACTGATGTTGAAAAGTTGATTCCCAATCTCTGCGATAAAAAGCGCTATGTTGTGCACTACCGGAATTTACAACTCTACTTCTCTCTAGGTATGAAGCTGATAAAAATACATCGTGCAATTCGATTCGATCAAAGCAAGTTGATGGAACCCTACATTAAAATGATTGCAGAACTTCGCAAGAAGGCCAAGACCAGCTTTGAGAAGGACCTCTACAAACTGAAGAACAATATCGTTTTTGGTAAGACTATGGAAAATCTGCGTTAGCGTGTAGATGGCCAACTCGTGAGAGCCTCTGAAGATGATAAGCTTCGCCGGTGGATAGCTAGTCCCGCGTTTGCAAGGCATGTGGTATTTGATGATGGTCAAGCCGCCCTACACATACACAAACGCCGGCTGATGCTTAACCGACCAGTCTACGTTGGGATGTGTGTCCCGGACCTGAGTAAACATCTGATGTACGACCTTTATTACAACAACCTGAAGGAGCAATATGGGGAGCGGTGCAATCTTCTCTATACGGATACGAATAGTCTTCTACTTGAAGTCCAAACCGAGGACATGTATGCTGATATGAGTCCTGAGTCACACCTCTATGACACGAGTGATTATCCCGACAGACCACCCGCTCCACAACACCACGAACAAAAAGTGCTTTGCAAAATGAAAGACGAATGTGCTGGAGTACCCATTAGCAGCGAGTATGTAGGACTTCGACCAAAATGTATTCTATCCTGAAGGAAGATGGAGGCGAGATCCGAAAAGCAAAAGGTGTTAAAAAGTATGTTGTGAGAAAAAATATACGACATCAGCAGTACAAAGAAGCGCTGTATGACAGCAAGACATTTCGTCATGGTATGAATCTATTGAGAAGCGAACACCACATTATTTATAGCATGCGAATGAATAAAATTTCCTTGTCACCTCTTGATACCAAGCGCTGGGTTATGAGTGGATCACTCACCAGTATGGCCTGTGGCTACAGGAGTTACGCATACAAAATATATATGTACAGAAAAAATATATATATATATATATATATAAATATATATATATATATATATATATAAATATATATATAATAATTAAAATATAGATAAAATAAAAAAGTTGAAATAATATATATATATTTTTTCTGTCATAAATTTTGCAATAGTAGTGGGTAAAAAGTGTATCAAAACCCCAGTCCACCAAGTGAAATAAAAAACGATTGCAAAAGTGGCCCAGAACCAGAAGTGCGCCAGAACCCCCAGCCCAATAGTGGTGAAACAAAAACGACGCAAAAACGACCGCAAAAGTGCGCCAGAACCCCCTTTTGTATACTACTCGGACTGTATATCAAGGACCTGAACCTGACAACACATCGATCAATCGAGGACTTCACTGACTGCCGAGGACTTACATATGGGTCACCGGAAGAAAATGTACACATTGTCACATTCACTAAATAGGGGCTAATGACGTCTTTTGGCAAGTGTTCTCGTTTATGTAAAAAATTCTTTTTTGTGTTAAAGGCAAAATATTGTTCCATAAATAGGTCTACATTCAGAAGTGAACGCTAAGAGACCTCCGTGGTCTATTGGTTGAACCTTTGGTTTGGCAAATTAGCGTCCCGGATTCGATTCCCGGTGGGTCGCCAAGCAAACAGTGCACCACAACTGGCTATTAAAGGCCGTGGGCATTAACTTGGTTGTCAATGTTATGTTAGTCCGTATGTTGCACATGTTCTCGTCCGGGACGTATTAAGAATTTCGTAATGTCATTGCTATCAACACCGAATTCGAAGGTGACGACCCTGTCATTGTAATTGTGTATTCATTGTGTGGAATGTTTTTCGGTTTTCAATTTTCCTTATTAATTGCGAGAAATCTGTGCTGTTATCGATCACACATCTGCCAGACTGAAAATAGGAGTTTACAAGTGTTACCAATAACATCACAGATTTCTCGCAATCAATAAGAAAAATTGCAAACCGGAAGTGACGTAATCAGCACGGCGAACTTCATTTCTTAATTTATTCACGGGACGATACATTTCCTTTAACAAGACAACACGTGTTTTTGGTCAAGACCTTACAACCTTCTTATTTCTATTTTTTTTAAGCGTGTCATCTATAGACCTTTTCAAACCGAGTTTAGCCGAACGTGATTTCTTCAGTACTTCGACCAATCAAATGCTGGGAGAACTTTTTCTTTGTTTCCCAACCAATAAGGTGCAGGTTTGAGGAAAAAAATGTAAGCAGCCATACGCGCGCGTATTTCCTTCATGTATAACGCACGTATGATACGTGCGCTTGAAAACATTTGTTCATATGCTTTGTCCCATACCGTGCGTGAATTGTTCAGACGGCCGAGATTCCTTAGTATTTTATTGATCAATAAGATTCCTCCAGTCTACGATTGGTCCATTATGGACACGTGAATCTCGGCCATGTGACATTATTTAAATTAATTATCCTGAAATTGCCGATTCAGATTTGAAAAGGTCTATTGGACACGTTTAAAGGTACATTCAGAATACATTATACATATTAATATTCGAATTATGATTCTCGCATAATATATATGCAAGACTAGTCCTCGTTAGAAATGTTTTTGTCAGAGTCCTCCGTACATAATAATAACGCACACGTTATAACGTGTGTGGTGTGTGTCGGGGAGGGGGTGTCGGGGAGGGGGGGGGCTTCTTCGTGAACTGCCCCTATCTTTGCATCAATACGATTTATACATTATAACCCCTAATTATATTATAACCATGGATGCAGACCTGATGCAGTTTCCCGTCTTTCTGAATGGAGATATGAAAATGTGGATTTGTTCGCTTCCCCTCCTCGAGTGTTACCCGGCCGGTTGGACCTGTGAAGTCCACCTGAAATTACAACAAAAAAATTTTTTAAACGCGATATTGATACATTTCCAGCAAATATACGGTAAATCACAATCTCTAGAAAGTACACTCACAAAACATAGAGTGTTCAATCGTAAAGTGTTAATTTAACACCCGCTCTGGAAGTTTACTGGGCACAATATCCAGGGTAGGTGTTAAATTATGAATCGATCTTTACTTTTTTTTCTCGCAAATGATGATCACACTTTATTTGATTCTACATCTTCGACAAAACTGTTGGGACGCTTAAACTCTCTAATAAATTTTCAAAAAAATAAATAATAATAATAAATAAATAACAACTGGGAAGCTTAACCCGTCCTCGTCCCAGTGTTTACTGCTGGTGTCCTCAAGTGTAAAAATGATCCCTCAAAGAATTATTTCTTTTCAAAATCTGCTGATAGTGTTCACCAACGTTTATGGGTGTTTCAACGATTTCTTCTAATTATGCGGTTGCGTTATTAATGACCTATATACTCCAAGGTAATGCAGTAATACGGTGGTTAGGGCGTCGGTCTCCTACTCAAAAGGCACGGGGATCAAATCTCAGCCAGGGCACTGCGCTTTGTCCTTGAGCAAGACACTTGATCCCATTTGCTCCAGTTCACTCAGCTGTGTAATGAGTGACCAATTTCGGCTGGGGAATTAACCTGTGATGGACTGGCGTCCTATCCGAGGCAAGTCAAGTACTCTTATACACTTAGCACCTTGGAAACCGAGTATAAGCACTGGCTCTATAAACCCTCGAGGCTTGATGGAAATAACCGCGAAACCGATGAATGTAACTGTGATATTTTTAATCTCCATCTACCCCCTCCCCAAACTTCCCCAGCCAATACCCTGTGTGGGCCCCACAACTTGAACTCTAACATTCGAAGCAGTCCCAGCATCCAGGACACCACGGCCATTAAACCGGCCCGAAAGACTAGCCCAGAGAGTTGAGTTTGAAAACCCACTCATTAACAGAAAACAAGGCACACAAATATTATCGTTTGTGGTGCTGGGGGTAGGGGTGTGGGGTGGGCGGAACAGTCAATATTAATTATATACATAATAAATGCCTCTATGTGTCGCACTTTTCTTCTTCTTTTTTTTTCTTTCTACTTATCAGTTCCAGTGGACATGATCTGTTGTTCATATCTTATGCAACAGTAATTGTTACAAAATTTCAGGTCATCCTTCTTTTTATTTAAGAAAAAGTGGAGGCGACAGGGACACGATGCCACTACGATGTTAATCTATTGATGAACTCTTTATTACCGAGCATTGTGTAATGTGCATTGACAAATACTGTTAGGCATATTTTTATTTCTTTGTTAATCATAATTACATCAACTTGGTATTAGCAAGGTTCAAAAGCAAATTGCAACTGTCTTCTTTTCTTTTAATGTATCGCACTTTCTTTACTTAAAACTTCAATCTTCAATCATGTCGAAGTTTTGATTGTTTCTTTTGATTTGAGAGTTTGAAGGAAAGACATCGTCTCACAAATAAGTTCAGATGTGAACGCCGCAGAGCTGATAACGTCACTTCCGGTTTTCAATTTTCCTTCTTGATTGCGAAAAACCTGTGATATTATCGATAGCAAAATGTAGGCCCCTATATTCGAGCCTGCGGATATGTGATAGATAACATCGCAGATTTCTCGCGATCAACAGAGACAATTGAAATCCGGAAGTGACGTTATCAGCTCGGCGGCGTTTACTTCTTAACTTATTTATGGGACGATACTTTTCTTTTAATAAAATTGATTTAAAAAATTAAAAAACAAGTGAAAAGCTTAGGAGATTTTCATTTAATACTTACACTTCCCAATGCATTGTATAAATTAACTCCATTACTATTAGGGTTGGTAACTGATTCGCATGATATTGGTCTTATAGCGTAGTTGCGACTCGTTGTTACGGATTTTAGAGCACGTGATAGCGCTAGCATTGCGTCATACATCACAACCGCGTCAGACTAGGGAGAACAAAAAGGAAGATAATCATAAATGAGTAATAATGTGATGAATTAACGCTCCCATTGTAATGTTCATAATTGCGAACTATCTATGTTAACACATCTAGTGGCGAGGCTACTTTCCCCGACGTATTCGGTTCCCCCACAAAAACCCTCGCGCCGTCACAGAATATATCATGGGTGTATACGCGGGTATTACAATTGCCGCAAGGGAACATTATAGCTAAAGTATTAAAAACAAAATAAGCCTTCTTTTGTGTTGTTCCACAAACTCTTTGGGGCTGGTGCAATAATAGTTCAAAGATTACCACATGATAAAATATAGTTAAAAAAATCAATTTTTCATCTTTTATGAAAGTTTGTAATACAGAGTATGACAAAATGATGTAACGCATGAACATTCAAATGACCAATTTTAATTTTCAAAACTTTTGCACCAGCAGTGTCGTATTGCAGTTCAAAAATGAAATTGTCATGGCGTTCCTAAGGTGCACATTCTACAGTTAGAAATAAACATTTCAAGTCACTTTTTCCAAAATAAATTGTAGGCTCCACTTAATTTGCGATAAGGTGTGGCAGAGGAAGGTTTCCCCCATTCCCCCATAAATTACGGCCCTTTGCATCCAGGCGGGTTAGTCGGCCATTTTGACTGGGGGTGTAAAGTAGAAGATTTACCGACGGCCTCAAATTAGCACCCCATTCGAATAAAAATTACTCCCTATAAAAAAGTTGATAATCAAAATCGGTATTTTTACCAAACTGATACCAAATTTACCGACTAATCTCAAATTCATCCGTCAAGTCTCATTTGTATTTTCTGTGGTGGGAGGGGAAGGGGAGACACCTCACACGGCCCGGTATTTACGCCCCTGTGTGCACGCAGGCGCGTTAGTAGACCATTTTGACTGGGAGGTGTGTAAAATATCAGATTTACCGACGGCCTCAAATTAGCACGCCTTAAACTCAAACTCTAGAAATGCATTACGGGCGATAGTCGCGAAGCCCTGGTGGGGACCCTGGGTTTTGCAGGAAGCCCTACATTTGTCATGGTTTTAATAGCAGAAAAGGGCTTTAAAATTTGTCACATCTATTGGGCGAAGCTGCACGTAGGCAGGTAGGGGCGCTGCGGCGAAACCCCAAGATTCCCTGCATTTCTCGCGATTTTCAGTCTGAGAGCAGACATTACTTAAAATTGTGTCAAACCCAGGGTCAACGTCCTAGGCGCCGAAGCTAGTAGCGTTTTTTGGCGTGATTTTGGTCGCAGAAAATTGCTTAAAATCGTGTCAATTCCGAACTAAAGTTAATTAAAAGAAATTCAGGATCCCATTGACTTCAATATGTGTCTTTAGTTGGGTTCTAGAAATGGTTTTCATGTTTTTAATGTAAGAATAAAGCTTTGAGAAAAAAATATTTACAACGTTGAGAATACAAAGTATATAAGAGTATATTTCCATAACAACTTTTGCGCCCCTGTGAACATTCGGCGTTTTCTCGAAAAGCCTCTACCAGTTGTATTAAATTTTTTTAAATTGCCCTTCATGGCAGGAACAGATATTAGATAGTGCCGATAAGTTATCGTCATGCATCGATTTCTGTCCGAGCGCGAAATCCAATGGTGTGTACAGAGGGCAGAGAAATCCAATGGTGGGTATATAGCGGAAAATTTGGTCTTTTTTGTGAAAAATTCATGCACTTTTGGACTTTACAAATGAAAATATATACTTGCTGAATAGTTGGGAAGAAGCTATTGATCAACACGTAAATTATCTGAAGGCTTAAATGTTTTTCTTAGGATGATTTTGAAAGCTTCGCTGGGGGGAAGGGGGGGAGATGTGCTACACCCTAGCCACTGCTACCACGCCACTGATTTCCGGGACACTTACCCCTCAACCTTTCACGCAGCTTCTTCTTTTTTAATTCATAGTTTAACAAATATTGACCAATCATTTTGTGAAGTAACATCACAGGTGGCGCAACGGGTGCAAGGAAGGGGCCATTTCCTTCTTTTAACCCCAGAAAATATTGCACTACTTTACATAGAATAAATGAATGCACACTTTCCACCCCGCCCCATTAGACAAAGCTTCCCTGTTCCTCTAAAGCATCAAACTCTTGGCGCCGCCGCTGTGTAACATTATGACCATGGAGTCTGACCTCTCTTCCCCACTTTGTGGCTCACATGTGTCTCTGGTATCACCGAAAGGAAAACTTACCGTTAATCCCATTGGTATTGACCAATTACCCGCACGAAAAACGTCCCATTCCGTCATCATTGATTTAACCAACGGGGCTTCTCTGTCGACAATATGGAAGATGCTCATATTCACATCACCCCTGATGAAACTTTTGAGGTTCATGGAAAACATATCCTGTTAAGAAAAGAAAATGAATATGAAGAAAAGCTGCTGCGGCTAGTGCGGTGCTTGCCGCACCACTTTTGCGCCGGGTTTATGAAAATGATAGAATTTCAAGGGACTTTACCCTCCGCTCCTCGAACCCCGCCCCATCATTATCAAGACCATCGCCACATCACTAACTACTCCGGTGTTACGGCCTTGATTTGGTCGATGATATCAATGAAGGCCTGATCCAAGTGCCAGAAGGTCGTCTTCATCACTCCCGAATGGCATTAATCATTTCTGGATTTTATCAGTTAATACAGAGACGATCCTATTACGTCACTAAATGGTATTTGATTACACTTTTGATATGTGACTCCGCCCATGTACGCTCCACCGCCATTCGATTATCATTGTTTTCTCCAAAACAATTGATTAAGATTTCAGTTTGTTACTTTATTGATAGTTTTAAATTCAATCAATAATAATACAAATGCCGAAATGGTCTCCAACAGCATATCTACGGAGTTACGTTTTACCCCAGATGTCTTGAACGTTTGTCTTTGATCCCGATATAAACATGCAGGCATAGGCAGGATTTTAGGAGCAACCTTTTTCCTCGAATATATATATATATATATATATATATATATATATATATATATATATATAATATATATATATATATATATATATATATATATATATATATATATATATATATATATATATATATATATATATATATATATATATATATATATATATATATATATATATATATATATATATATATATATATATATATATATATATATATATATATATATATATATATATATATATATATATATATATATATATATATATATATATATATATAAATATATATATATATATATATATATATATATATATATATATATATATATATATATATATATATATATATATATATATATATATATATATATATATATATATATATATATATATATATATATATATATATATATATATATATATATATATATATATATATATATATATATATATATATATATATATATATATATATATATATATATATATATATATATATATATATATATATATATATATATATATATATATATATATATATATATATATATATATATATATATATATATATATATATATATATATATATATATATATATATATATATATATATATATATATATATATATATATATATATATATATATATATACTTTTGTACTCCTGCACTTTTGACTTGCCCCACTTTTGGTAAGCAAATTCCGACCATGCATGTAGGTTTTGTAACCAGTCTTTCAGGTTGGGGTGTTCATCAGGTTTTTCCTTTATTTTAATTTTTTGGGGTCCCTTTTGATCCATGGCTAGGTGTAGCAAGACTAGCAATGCATGGAATTTTCAGCACATTTTCGGACCATCTTTCCCGTATTTTACTTAAGAGGGAGGGAGGGAGGGGATGGTCACCCAGGGTACACCCAAGGTATAATTGCAAGAAAATTAAAAGACAATCTATTTCTTGTCTATTTTGTTAAACAAATACTTAAAAGTCTTACTTACCGTATTGGTAAATATGTAGTAATAAGCCGAAGACAGCATCTGTAATTCCTTCAGCTGTGGCACACAAAGAAAAAAAAGGCGATTTAAGGATGATGTTCATGCGGAAGAAGAGGGTGCATGTCCATACGTCATGCCTGAAACTAAAGGAATCTGGACATGCGCACTACTTACTAGATTACCACCTTTATTAAACTGGAACTGCACTGGCTTGGGCTGCGATAGATATGGCCAGGGTCACCAAGAGCCAATCAGGGGTCCGGGTGTATCTTAAACACACATGCTTTTTTGATAAGCCATGCGCACTACTTACTAGATTACCACCTTTATCAAACTGGAACTGCACTGGCTTGGGCTGAGATCAATATGGCCAGGGTCACCAAGAGCCAATCAGGGGTCCGGGTGTATCTTAAACACACATGGTCTTTTGATAAGCCTGAGTTGATTATACAGACTGTTCGATGGTCGACTCCTTTTTACACAATATTTACGATAATCTATAGGACCTTGGGCCAGGGGAAACGCCCTCTTAACCCACTTGCCGGTTGCATTGACTTATAGTAAGGATTCAGCGACATGGAAGATTTAGATGGACGACGACGACGACGAGTGAACACACAATTACAATGACGGGGTTGTCGCCTGCGTATTCGGTTATGATAGTAACAATGCTATCACAAAACGCTTAATACGACCCGGACGAGAACACAGGTACGACGTACAGACAGACATAAAATCGACTACCAAATCAATGTCCACGGCCTTTGATGGTTGCACTGGCGTGTCTACCCAACCCAGGCTTGAACCCAGGGCCCCGTGGTCTGTAGACATGTATGATAACCGCTACACCATAGTAGGTAGACAATCTAGATGGAAAACCCACCTCTTCTAATATAGGCAATACTGATCTTCTTGCACAATCCATGACAACAAAATGATGATGAGTTGATTTTAATCGTTTCAGAGTATATCTGAAGTTGCCGTCTTCTATGCGGATTACGCTGAGGTTGAACAGGCCTTTGGCAGACATTCGAAGTATTTCCTCGACACGTAGTAATCCTACGAACAAACACACAATACCAGAAAGGGTTTAAATGCTATGTATATCTTAATATAATTTGATCTCCATGTAATAAATTATATGTATTATGTAACACATTAGTGTATTATTACGAAATAAATGTATATGTATATATTAAAACCAGGGGCGTAGCCAGAATCAATTTTCAGGGCGGCCAAGCCAAAACCAAACCAAGGATGATGTGATAATGTGTTTTGTGAGCAGTTTTGACACGATTAATGGAACATATTGGAATCAGGGTGCATGGTCTTATAAGAGGGCAGCACACAGAAAAGTCCTCCCTGAAAGGCTTTCTCTAGATTGCAAAAATTTGAAAATTATTCACAACAAAATTGATGGAATTTTTGGTAAAATCATTGGAAATTTTAGTAAAATTTGGCAACATTATTGATGAATTAAATCAAATGTACCCGAATAATCGAAGAAAAATTTTGCCAAAAATAAAGGAAATTTTCCGAAAATTGAAGAAGATGGCACTAGAATAAAAGAAATTTCACAAAAATTGAAAGCGATATCCAAAACATTGAAGAAAATTTCCAAAAAAATTGAAGAAAACATACCTAACATAAAAAAAAAAAATGCTCCAATTTGAAGGAAATTTTCCAAAAATTGAAGAAAAATTACTAAAAATCGAAGGAAAACTGCTTGAAAATAAAAACAAATTTTTAAACATTGAAGAAAATGTACCAAAAATTGAAGATGAAAAAAATTGACCAAAAATGGAAGAAAATTTTCCACAAAATAAAGGAAAATTAGCCGAAAATTGAAAAAAACTGCACAAGAATTAAGGGAATCGCCCAACATTGAAAGACATCTCCCAAACATTAAAGGAAATTTACCGACAATTGATGAAAATTTATCATAAATCGAAAAAAAAAAAACCACAAATGAAGGAACTATTCCGAAAATTGCACGAGAATAAACTGATTAAGGAAATTTCCCAGAGATTGAAAGAGATTTCCCAAACATTGAATGAATTTTCCAGTATATTGAAGAAAATTTAAATAAAACGTGACTAAAAATTATCTCAAGGTAAAAAAAATAACCGTTGAGAAAATCTCAAGGCCACCGGTCCTTAGTAGAAAGTATAATCACTGACGTACTTTGAAAATGAGAAAAATATGAAACATTTACATAACTCAGCAACATTATATATAAAATGACTACAACTCAATCAATAACAACTTGTGGTTTACAGAAAGTTTGAGAAACGTACGTATTCGGCTGTGATTAAACAATTATAAAATGCTTTCCAATCTTTTTACCGACTGAAAAACCAAATCGAAACTTTGGACAATTTTGTTTTCCCAATGCCATTTTAATCTATAAAAATTTAAAAAATAGTCTAATAGATTTTTTTAAATCAATCGGTGGAAAGATTGAAATTTTTAATGGAAGGAATTGAGAGAGTATGCAGTTAGGTTGTTTAATAAATTGTAATGTTATATATATGATTTGTATATATTAATCTACCATTCTACCCTCTGCCTGTTGCTTTGATGATGGGATTATTCTTTCATAAGCAATCAAGTGCCCCTTAAAATGTAATTCTCCGCAGAATGCTTCTGTTCGGGAGATCGAGACATGTAAATGCTGATTTGATAACAATTGATTCTCTATGACGTCTCATGTAGTTATTTGTGTATTTTTTAGTTAAACATTATTCACTAAAGGTATTACTTGGTTGGATTTGTGACCCGAGGTCATCAGACCGCATAGTAACCGCGTGCATTGGAGTAAAACAAAGCGATCAGTTGTGTTTGTTTACATGTCATACGTACACGCACACAGTGACACATACGGACTGCGTTTTTTTTTTCTGCAACCCAGAATTGCCATTACAGATTCTTTCAGCCAATCATATACAAGAATGACGATGACGTAATTGAATATTAATATTCATATACAACTTATGACATATCGTTTGCCAAAATAATTTGGGACTTAGTAATTCCATGACCGCGAGTGAATAACATTATTTTGCCGGAAAACAATGGAAAAAACCCGACACTACAGATATGGCACAATTTAAAATGTGCTACGAAGCGAATCCTCCTTTGAATATCGAGGAAGTAGTTAACAATATCTCGGTAAATGGTGTTCTGAGTGAAGTTCTAACACTCGCTCCTTGTAGAAAATTAAGACATAATTTATAAAGTAGTAGTTTATAAAGTAGTAGTTAAGCGACTTTACCTTGCATTAAAATTACAGCAGTGTTTGCACTATGGAGTATGGGAGTAACTATAGAATACCCTGCAAATTGAAAGCTCCCTTTTTTAAGGTGGAGTGCGTAGTCGTAGTGAGTTTCATTGTTTGTTTTATTAGGCCCTTACTTCCTAAGTCCCATATCATTTTTCTTTTTGGACAAAAAGCGCGTTGTAGGTTAGTTCCAGTGGGCCCGATTGTGATGACTGTAACTTTGATTTTAATACAGGGACCAGTTTTTATGCGCGTTATTACGCGAGCTTCGTTAAACATATTCACCTGTGTCACAGTACTCAACGCACGTACGTAACGTTGAACATCCTAATGTTGTATATGAATAATCATATTTAATTACGTCATTGTCATTCTTGTATATGATTGGCTGAAAAAAAAATCTGTAATGGCAATTCTGGGCTGCAGAAAAAAAAAGCGCATACGGACTTGCTCACTTGTACCACGCAAAGCTTTGTTTTCACTCCAGCAAATGACAACATCTCCCGAATATGACGTGGCACCAACCAAGTGAATATGGACAGGTATAGAATTTATATTCACCAGAAAGAACTGTCAATTCTGAACATAATTCTTTTTTTTTTAAATGCGTCACAATGCCCTGTTGTTTCTGAGTTCTGGATAATCAAAGTTGGAAGAATCATTCATGTTTGTAAAAGTTGTGAGTACAAAATAGAAGACAGCTCAAAAATTGTAATAGTTCGGTTCGTACCGCCGTTCGGGGGACTCAATCAGTCCCCCAATCGGGAGACTCAAGCATGCGCACTGAGCTTTCAGTGATATATGGAAGCCGCTATTTTTAGTGTGAAGTTTCAGTCATAGACGCTTATCAGTCGTTTCATTGAAGGTTTGTAAAAAAGTTTGCTTTGTTCATGTTCAATTTCGCCAAAGTAAAACAACTTTGTTACTATCACGCAGTTATAGCTCAATAATTTTTACAAATCCTAAAGATATTTCTCCTAATATCAGAAAATCTTGTTAAAGCACGACTGCCTAACGGTAACACATAATAAGATTTCATCATTTTTCTTTAAATTTCTCGAAAACCGCATGGTGAATTTTAAAAGCGCACGGTGAAAATATATTTCATATGCCATTATTTCGGTATAATTGTGTAGAAAAATTTAAACCCTTCGCAGTGGTTGCGTTTCCCGCGCTCGAAATGTGTCTGATTCTTATATTATTCTAATACAAACTTTGAATTTGGATAAATGCATTGTGGGATACTTCTGTAAAAAATCCCTGATCGGGAGAACAAACTGTTCTCCCGCTCCCGGGTAAGAACCGGACTGTTTAATGTTCTTCTTTAGATTTCGGTCCTAGATTTCAGTCACTGAAAAATCACCAGACTGTATTCTTCTGTATGCCCTGCTGCTAAATATTGATTGGGGTATGATGGAGATTCAAAACCTCTTTGTCATATTCAACTTCTCCCATTCAAATAACATTGGTGAAGGATTATAAAACAGTCAGTTAACAAAAAATAATTCATTGGTCTTTGATGAAATAATTTGCTGTTTTCATAGATTTTGATGGAGATTCAAAACCTCTTTGTCATATTCAACTGCTCCCATTCAAATAACATTGGTGAAGGATTATAAAACAGTCAGTTAACAACAGACATTTCATTGGTTTTTGATGAAATATTTTGCTATTTTCATAAGATTTGATGGAGATTCAAAACCTCTTTGTCATATTCAACTTCTCCCATTCAAATAACATTGGTGAAGGATTATAAAACAGTCAGTTAACAAAAAATAATTCATTGGTCTTTGATGAAATAATTTGCTGTTTTCATAGATTTTGATGGAGATTCAAAACCTCTTTGTCATATTCAACTGCTCCCATTCAAATAACATTGGTGAAGGATTATAAAACAGTCAGTTAACAACAGACATTTCATTGGTTTTTGATGAAATATTTTGCTATTTTCATAAGATTTGATGGAGATTCAAAACCTCTTTGTCATATTCAACTGCTCCCATTCAAATAATATTGGTGAAGGATTAAAAAACAGTCAGTTAACAAAAGATAATTCAATGGTTTTTGATGAAATACTTTGATATTTTCAAAGGTTATGATGGAGATTCAAAACTTCTTTGTCATATTCAACCTCTCCCATTCAAATAACATTGGTGAAAAATTATAAAACAGCCAGTTAACAAAAGATAATTCTTTGGTTTTTGATGAAATACTTTGATATTTTCATAAGTTTTGATGGAGATTCAAAACCTCTTTGTCATAATCAACCGCTCCCATTCAAATAACATTTGGTGAAGAATTATAATATAGCCAGTTAACAAAAGAGAATTCATTGGCTTTTGATGAAATTCTTTGCTATTTTCATAGGTTTTGATGGAGATTCAAAACTTTGTCATATTCAACCTCTCCCATTCAAATACCATTGGTGAAGGATTATAAAACAGTCAGTTAACAGCAGATAATTCGTTGGTTCTTGATAAAATATTTTGTTGTTTTTATAGATTTTGATGGAGATTCAAAACCTCTTTGTCATATTCAACCTCTCCCATCCAAATAACATTGGTGAAGGATTATAAAACAGTCAGTTAACAACAGAGAATTCATTGGTTTTTGATGAAATACTTTGATATTTTCATAGGTTTTGATGGAAATTCAAAACCTCTTTGTCATACTCAACCGCTCCCATTCAAATAACATTTGGTGAAGAATTATAAACAGTCAGTTAACAAAAGAGAATTCATTGGCTTTTCTGTGTCGATGTCATAAAATTTCAATAATTTTGCATAATTTATTGAAATAAGCGGTTAAATTCAAAATGCTGTAAAATGGTCAGTTTTTGACTGATTTTATTAAATTGTTTTGCTGTTTTCATGGTTTATCGCCAATTTTCTTCAAAATAAAATTAAGCTGTTGCTATGTGTCCAACGATCTTCTAAATGATTACATTATGATGAGGTGTGTTTGACTATATGACATATGAAATAATTATCGAACAATATTTTAAAGTGTTTTTTGTTTGCCTTTAAAATATTATGTTGCAACAGATCTGTCTTACGGTAATTATGGTGTATTTGACTGTATGACATGACCTATGACATTAATGATATTGTCAGTCAAATATAATTATCGAACTATATTTTAAAGTGTTTTTTTTTTTTTTTTTTTTTTTTTTCCTCTTCAGAATAATATGTTGCAACAGATCTGTCTTACGGTAACTATGAAATGAAATAGGTACCCCTTTTCTCAAAATTTTTAAAACATTTTCACGGTTTGATTTAAATGCGCACGGGAAAAGATAATCATATCATTATCTTATTCTATGAAGATAATTTGTA
The DNA here is from genome assembly GCA_020152595.1 of Chiridota heheva. Lineage (NCBI taxonomy): Eukaryota > Metazoa > Echinodermata > Holothuroidea > Apodida > Chiridotidae > Chiridota > Chiridota heheva. Next base: position 240,487 of record JAIGNY010004284.1, read on the forward strand.
TTCCTGTGTGCAAGTATTAAAGGAAAGGTATCGCCGACGTGCTGGTAACGTCATTTCCGGTTTTCAATTTTCCTTATTGATTGCGAGAAATCTTTAATGTGTTCGATAGCAAATGTACATATGTAGGCCCCTATGTACTGTCCAACGAATGTGTGATCAATCACATCGCATATTTCTCGCGATCAATATAGAAAAAGAAAAATCGTGAGTGACGTTGCAAGCACGACGTCGCTCACTTCTGAATGTATTGTTGGGACGGTACTTTTTCTTTAGGTTGTTGGAGCTCCAAATTTGAATTCAGGCTGAAGCATTGTGGGATACTTTTAGTATACATGTGATAGGCCTATTTTCGTGAGGAATCTTATGAATTCAAGACTAAAACTACTGATCACGACAAGCGTTCGGTATTTTGTTCACAGTCTTCTCCTCTTTACTTGGTGTATTTTTTTCTTCTCGTATTTGTAAAATACAGTCATAACGGCTGATGAAAAGTCTATCAAATTAAAGAATGGAATGAAAGCAAAATAGGTCAAACATGCATACCTTCATCCTCCTCGTACACAATTGTAACCTTTCGCCATCGGTAATACATTATCAAATCCAAAATGGCCACTCCGATGTATTTATTTCCGGGGTAGAAATTGACGGTATGGTCTGGTCTTCCCCGGTCCTCTGTCTCCGTATAGGAAAATGTGTTTATATAAGGCACCCTGTAGGTATTGGAAATGGATCGCAATGCCTGTGCGTCTACTTTGGAGGGCGGTCCGAATACGGCAGCAACCCCAATTTTCAATTGTTCGCACACTGGATTAAAGAAATAAAAGAAAAATATATTTATACCAAAACAAATTGAATACTAGAGCCTACAAGCAGGGACATAAGTCTTGGCACTTTGGCACTTTTTCATTTCCCACCCCTATTCAAGAAAAGTTTTTAGTGATATATCTGCAACATCGAGTCGAGGTATATAAGAGGAAGGAAAAGGGTTTTTTTGTCCGGGGTTGTACAATTTGTTTCACAGTAAACTGAAGGACGCTTGCAGTACCTGCAGTCTTATTGCCCATTCGCCACATCAATAACAGAGTCAGTGCCATCTATTGTACCTAGGTAAGAGGGGCAAAGGGAAAGGACGAATTATAAATCAGAACAGTGGCGTAGGAAGATTTTTTTTTTGGGGGGGGGGGGCTAAAGCTTTATTTCTCCAGGGACCTCAACCCCCATCCCCACCTAGCAGCCTAGAAGCTTCGTTTTTGGCATGGTTTCTTGGACATGTTTGGCGCTTTGGGCATTTTTTCTCTTTTGTTTTCCAAAGAAGAATGAAAAAGTGTCATTCTTGTTATCTTCTTTTTGAACTCTAACAGACTTGTTAATAGCCATCATGAAAGACACAAGTTGTTAAGTTAGTGTCCCCAAGCCTAGCCAATAAGAGGCCGTTTCAAATGTATAAATATGTTTGTATAGGTCTATCACTTTTTACAAAGGAGTCGATCGTAGACTCCAGGCCATGGAGCTAAAAAAGAGACCAGGCAGATACGCAAAAAAAAAAACACACGTGTTAGTCTGTAAAACATGTTTATTCAAAATGTCCGAGCTTACAGCTACAAAACAACCTTTTTTGACATATCTGAGCATGAGGGAACCTGTTTTCAGGTATATCCCGTCAGCCCATGGGATCAATTTAAGTGAGGGGTTGTCCAGCCTATAACAAAACAGTTCTTTCTCTATGAAAAACATTTCTTTCTCTTTATACATGTACAGTTATATTCAAACACTCCTGGGAAAAAATAATTATGTTGCCAGCACTCAGAGTCTGCGGTAGCACGCAAATTTTATGTTTAATACAGCTTCGATCAGCTCTAAATGATTACGAGGGTGCTAAGAAGTAATAAAGTCTCCATCGAAATTACATCATCTTTTTTATCAACCTAATCGAAGATATTAGAACATGACAATATCCCATAAAGTTATATTATTTAAAGTGGGTATAAATAAGTCTTATGAGGAGTTTTTCGTATATGAGAAGTGGGATTGGGAGGGAAGGGAAGGGAGAGGGGGCTAAAGCATAGTTTATCCCCCTTCTTCCCTGAATTTTGACTGGGGGCCCTAAAGCCAAAAATACAATGCAATTCCACATTACTAGTTAGTCGAAAAAATTACGTAGTCATCGACAAGCCAATCATTTACCACTGGAAGTGATGTCACACGATTCAAAGGATTTGTTGGTGATGGATGAAGCAATTGCTTCAGACGAGAGTCCCTCGTTAAGTTGTCTGATAGCTTTCTACACTATCAGTAACCGTACAAAGTTCGTGCAATTGCCAATAAATTAAAATCTTCCTTCAGACCAACAACTTGACAGCAGAGCTCATGGGCGAGTAACGGTACGCGCCCATTTTCAATCAAAGACCATGTGATTGAACAGATTGAAGGCACATATGAGAAAATATAAAGAGCGAAGATTTACAAAACTTTATTAATCAATTTACATAAATCAATTCCCCCTCAAAAAAAGGTCCTATCACACATGAATGTTATTCTAGGTGTACACATTTTTTAATGAAACTGAAATATTGCCCTCTAATCTCTTGCCACCTTGCAGTTGTTAAAGGAAACATATACTCATTATTTCATATGATAGAGGATACAAATCCTAACCAACCACCAAAAACAGCAAGTCAAAATCTTATTCCTATCTCAAGTTAATCATATTAGAAATCGACACATGAAGGCTACTATTTTGTTCAATTCTGTATTGAAATATTGTGCATGATGACATAATTTCCCCAATAGGGACATAAGGAATTTATTGTATTTCTTTTAAAATGTGATTACACTTTTTATTCCAAAATGAAGTGAAACAAAGTGTTATCAGCATGTTTTTTTAATTTCATATGTACACAAAAATGTTCTTGACCCTTACAAAAGAAAAACAATTTTTCATACCCCAGAAAACTGTAGGTAGATTACAAGGAAATACAAAGCATTCCAACATCCTGCTGGGCTGATGACATCATAATCTGCGTGTTTTGAAATCAAAATGGCGGCTCCCATGGTACTATTTATTAATAGCATTACAGTTTTTAATAATTATAAAAATTGTCTTAAATTGCTTCGGGGGGAATAAAACTTGGTCAGAAAAATTTCTTATTTCTAATTCTATCATATGAATAAGGATTATGTCAGACTTATGTCTCCTTTAACATTTTTTCCGTCAGTCCTTTGTTACGTCGTCAGATCTTTATCAGTCCGGTTCGTATCCCCAATCGGGAGAGCAGTTTTGTTCTCCCGATCGAGGATCCTTTACAGAAGTATCCCACAATGCATCTATCTAATTTCAAAGTTTGTATAGGAATAACATAAGAATCAGACACATTTACAGTGCGGGGAACTCAACAACTGCGGAGGTTCAAATTTTTAATCACGATTTGAAATGATGACATATGAGAAATTTGAAGAAAAGTGATGAATTCTTATTATGTGTTATCATGAGGCAGTCGCGCTTTAACAAGGTTTTCTAACATTATGAAAAATAGCTTGGGGATTTGTGAAAATTATTTAGCAACATCTGCGTGATAGTAACGAGGTTGTTTTACTTTCGCGAAATTGGACATGAATATTAAAGCAAACTTTGTTACAAATCTTAAATGAAACGACTGATAAGCGTCTGTGACTGAAACTTCACAACAAAAATAGCGGCTTCCATATATAACTGTAAGCTCAGTGCGCATGCTTGAGTTTCCCGATTGGCGGACTTATTGAGTTACCCGATTGGCGGTACGAGCCGAACTGTTCTTATTGGGGCCAAAATGGTAATTGCCCTTTCAAATCTCTTGATTTCCGGTGCCTACGCCACTGCTCTGTCTAATTTCCAATTGTTCATTGCTTATTTGCACATCCTCCCCATCCTACACGCTTTGCATCATTTATGTCTTGTGAGATTGCAGTGGGAATGTAAATCTCAGTATATAAAGGTTAACAACTGATACACAAGGCCCAAAGCATGAAATTGAGTTTTTGAAGGTTACGTGAGGTGGTAATTGTTAAAATCTGATGTGGCAAAGAACACTGTGAGAAATAACAATGAAATAACAATCGTGGATTCATATATATATATATGTATATATATATATATATATATATATATATATATATATATATATATATATATATATATATATATATATATATATATATATATATATATATATATACATATATATATATATATATATATATATATATATATATATATATATATATATATATATATATATATAATATATATATATATATATATATAAATATATATATATATATATATATATATATATATATATATATGTATATATATATTTATATATATATATATATATATATATATATATATATATATATATATATATATATATATATATATATATATATATATATATATATATATATATATATATTTATATATATATATATATATATATATATATATATATATATATATATATATATATATATATATATATATATATATATATATATATATATATATATAATATATATATATATATATATATAAATATATATATATATATATATATATATATATATATATATATATATATATATATATATATATATATATATATATATATATATATATTTATATATATATATATATATATATATATATATATATATATATATATATATATATATATATATATATATATATATATATATATATATATATATATATATATATATATATATATATATATATATATATATATATATATATATATATATATATATATATATATATATATATATATATATATATATATATATATATATATATATATATATATATATATATATATATATATATATATATATATATATATATATATATATATATATATATATATATATATATATATATATAATTAATTAATTGGTGTAGGAACCAGGGAGCTACCATTTTCCCCCTGGCCAGAAATTTCCAAAAATTCGGAAAATTTGCACAATAGAAATTCAGCATGTTGGATTGTTTTGGCAATCTCGATAAAAGCGATCAGTATTAGACTGTTAGAGTTCAGTTGTATGCCACCCATCTTGGGGAAAAACGATTACAAAATTTCCAAAAACATAAATTACAACAGTTTAATTTAGGTCTAAAGTTTAGCTAAGCCACTGAAAGTCTCCCTTTTGAAAATAAAAAGTTACTGTCAAAGATATAAGAACGCGAGGGATATGCACCCCTTTAAAAATAACGTGTCCCTTATATTTTGTCGTTTTTGGCTCACTAATTCCATGCAGACTAGCCAGGACATGGGACTCTGGAAATACCCCCTAAGAGGTCGTGCCGCTTCCCACCCCCATACACTTTTCGAAAGCTTCCTACACCCCTGAAACTATTTATCATCCTTTGACAAAGAATTTGAATACTTTCGAATTTTCCAACACAAAATACTAGAAATTAAAATAAATTAGACTTTTCAAACATCGATCTGTAGCACTTTCAACCGAATACTACTATTTTCATTTTTCAGCAATTAGAATAAAAACGACTAGGCTCATCTTGCAAAACATTATTTATACATAGGCCTAGAGCCACCCAGAAGATAGCTCTTGTATGCCTTAGCGTTTTATTTAATTGCGTTATATCTTTCTACATTGAAAGTTCATTGAAATAAGTAATAAGATCTAGCGGCCACGTTGTTCTAGATTGCTTAAAAATATTTCAAAAATAATAAAAGTGGAATCAAATTTAAACAAAATAAGTCAGGATATGCCGATTTAAAAGTTTTCCAAAAATTCAAGCCTAAAAACATGCAAATATTTGGCCGGGGTGAAGGGAGAGGGGGATGGGGGGAGCACTTTTATATGTGAGGTAAATGTATATGTGCCGTCCGAGCAAGTGCCTTTTTTGCACCATTTTCGTAGTGCAGGTGTCTTTTTTACAATAAAAAATAAATACAAAATTGTACTAATTGTTTTTGTTTTTTTGAGTAAGACAATTGTATTTTTTCTTCATTACCGTAGTGCATGTCTCCAAAAATGAGGTTCTACTGGATTGATTTTGTACTGCTGGTCCATTTTTATAACATTTTTGTTAAATACTCATGCTGCAGGTATCCAAATTGACTTCTTTCATACTGCGGGTATCAAAATTGTATAATTTCATACTGCAGTTACCAAAAAAATTTGTCATACTTCGGGTATGTTTTTCGGTTGCTGGGCTGCACACCCCTACCATTTTTAGTATGACGTGCCCACTGATATTTGGCATCATGAGTAGTTCTTACTTTGCTAATGTATATGTATTACATTTCAATCAGTTTTTTGTTTTTTGGATCAATTCTTCAATTGTTTGTTTGTACAACTTTATTTCAAGCATTTCTATTACTTACTGAATACAAATATATACAGATAAGGCTTTATATGGTTAGAGGATCCTCGAAAAGCTGAAAAGAACTTGTAAGAGAGTAACCCCTTTACAAATTACACAGGAACATAAGTGTGAAAAAGAAAATTTTACGAAAAAAAGGAATAGAAAATAAAACATAACATACTGATGATACATCCACAAAAAAAAAAAAAAAATACAGGATGCTATTACAATGAAGGTACTGTTTTACTGTACGTTTGAATGAGGCTAAAGTTTTTAGTAGAATTAAATGAAGTGGGAAGTGGATAGGGAATTCCAATTTGCAATAGCAGAATATTTAAGATAATCTTGACTATTTGTTAGAGCGAAACGGGGAATGGAAATTAATTTAGCATGGCGGGTTTAGTAATCATGAAAATAACTATTTGACAGAAAAAATTGGAGAAGTTATATGGTAGATTATTATGAATTTAATACAAAGATAAGAGTGTAGTACTTGACCTGTTAAAAGATGGTAAATATATTACTGTCACGGAAGAAAGGGTTAGAATGACTATTGTTGGGAATACCATCTATTGCACGCAATACTTTCTTTTGTAGAATGTGATGCTTATTCAATTCAATTCAATTCAGTTTATGTACTTGATAGGCCACCAGCCTTTTCATATTTACAACATGACAATGCCTACAGCAACAAAATAGAACATATAATACATACATTTTCAACAAACTTAAGGTAGAATAGATTATGCAACTAATCATGAATCAATTTCTCTTCGAAATCCCTAGCTTTCTCTAAAAAATGAAATATATTAAATAAAAGAAATTTGCTTTTTGTGCGTAACATAAAATGGAATCGCTGAAGTGATGGATTAACATAAAAAATACTTTGGAATAAACAATGATCTTATTTCAGAAAAGCATGGGCATTTGAGCAAAAAATGAAAGTCATCTTCGAGTTTGTGCATGTTACAAAATGTGCAAGTGTGATTTTCACGTGGAATTTTGTTACGACGGCCTTTATGTATTTCAAGATTTAGACAACCACATCGAAACTTGGAAAGCAATGAGCGTAATTTGTTGGACTGGATGTGCGTAGTGTAAAATTCAAATTCATTATGGGTTTTGATTTCATTATATAAGCAAAGACTATTCATAGAGGTAATTGCTGTTTTCCAAGTCTGGTTATTTATACTGTATCAACAATTCTTTGCTAAAACAGTAGAAAGAGAGAATCATTAATAACACCTTGATGTAACCAAACGTCTCCAAAACCTGTAGATAAAAGTATATGTCTAATATCTGTGGCCCAGCATGGTATATCAATACTAGCCATGCTTAACATGTATTTATAACAAATAGAGGTAAATCTATTATTCCCATGCTTATTAATATGAGTAGAATATAGTATTAATCCCAAAACAAAACAACAATGCAATAAGAAAGGTAAAATTCGAATATTATAAAGAATTAGCAATGTTTTAAAGGGAACGGAATTTTTTAGGCGATGAATTATACCAATGCTTTATAAACTTTCTTCAGATATTCTGAATATATGGAATCCAAGTAAGATTATCGTCAAGGGTAACACCAAAAAAAAAAGAGTAAAATCAATTATATAAATTATTAAGCCGAATATGATTAAAAGAATTTCTTGGATCCTTTAACTTACTGTGTCATAACGTAGTGATTAAAGCGTGGCTGCGCCGGTACATTTTATTCCAAAACGATTCTAATTGGACTGTCAATGTATGTGCACAGTGTACCATTGTGTCTTGTGTTTCGACCAATCAAAATACACGAATTGAAATCTATTTAACTAGACGTAAGAGACATAACTGGCTTTAGAATTCTATGACCAGCAATACTCAGCAAATAAATTATGCCAATATTGTGCCCCTACATCTACGACAGTGCCACTCGCAGCGTCCTCACTCAATATTTCTTAGATAATGTACACACTATATTATGCTTAAACCATTTCCGAAAGAAACTACGTACGTATGTACGTACAATGTATGCATAATTGTACACGGGTGTGGGGCAGTGATGCGTGAATTTTTGGTGGTCTTGAGATGTCCGATTTTTCAACATGTGGAAAATCAGAACACCGCTGATGTAAGGGCGCAAACCTTTCATCAACAAAAAGTGTTTTCATGGTTACACAAAAACATGCATGATAGAGGACAATCATTCACAGGCGGCTCACCATCGGGGCAGGGGGTGCAATTGTTCCCGACAAGATTTGCTAGTCATTGCTTTTGTAATAAAATCATACTTGAATTGTATGTATAATTAAAAGGATCTTCATATTTGCTGCTCCCCATCATACGTTTTGCCCCTCCAACTAAATGTTTTACAGCCTTATATGACAGTATGAGGACGGCTCATTTGAATACACTATGTCGCTAGCTTGAATTGTGCAAGCTTAAAGCTCTGATTGGATATTGTATAAGCCAGGCGCGGATTCAGGGTGTGGGTACGGACGCCCGCTTTGCAGAATTTCAGACCACATATACCCTCCGTACTTAGTCTCTTTTTGTTAACAGCTTCGATTCTATTCAAAATTATGCTTGATATCTACATAGTCTAGAGGTAGAGTGTGAGAAGAATAACGTCTTTGAAATCTGCCTCAAACTTCATGCACAACAGAACAAAAATTAGTCAGAACTTATGTGCGTACCCCCATCCACCTCTCCCACCCCTCCCTTCCCTACCTCTCTTCAAACATTCCTGGATTCGCACCTTTAAACGACTGGTAACAGCCTACAGGCTAAGTGTAATAATATCACATTTTCAAAAATCTTTTTGTATTGCATTGAACTGATGCTTTATTTTCACAATAAAAGCTATTGCGAACAGATGTGAATATTATATTCATATCAAGTACATGTCATACCCCATCCTACAAAAAAAAAGCTTCTAATCATTTAGTCAGCTAGTAGGATCAAATTAAATTCCAAAGAAATACATACAGTACACATTGTCTTAGAGCGCTTGTATATACGACATCGCACCACTGGGCTAGACTTAATGCACCAATCATTTTGCTTTATCACAGGCTTGTGAACATAATAGAATTTAACATCTTCGATGCAGATGATGATATCAATTTGAAAGACATTTTTC
>JAIGNY010004284.1:255000-270000 GCA_020152595.1 Chiridota heheva
CTATAAAGCACTAAATGAAGGAAAACATTAACAGCACAAGATTTAAATTCAGTTGCCAGTTATTCATGGTGGCAGATTTTGAATTTTGAAGATCGCATATTAGTATAGAAAAACAGAGGGAAACAATTACAATCACGAGACAAACAACAAGAATAATTAATCTGTCGATTGTCGTCAAAGGCCTCCCTTCCCTATATACAGCTATATAGGTACACACTGTCTTTTTTGTCATTCCGTTGGAAGTGTTGCCTCCTTACAAAATTGTACTCGAAAGTAAAACTCGTATAAAATGGTGACATACAATGATCTACTTTTAATTCAATGAGAACGCGGAGTTACAAACTGCATGACTTTTTAGGAAACTTTGACTCCTTTTATTGCAGTATGGATAACACACAGGGGCGTGTATAATGTAGTGTTCTACTTTCCTTTCCTTCGCTGTAGGTACACAACTTCATTATTTTTATGTTGGACGGCTGGAAGTGTTGCCTCGATCCTTACTACACTGTACTCGAATATATTACCAGGTTGTACCGGATGACCTAAAATGATCTATACTGCGGAAAATTTAGCTCCTTATATAGATAACATCCAGGGGCGTGTATAATGTAGTGTTCTCCGAATTCATAATGAAGTAGAAATATATGCCGAAGATTTCAATAAATGGCAAATATATTCAAGCTTTCGGGTTTCTTGACATAAATGCATATTTAGTGAGGAAAATGTAATTATTGAATATTAATAATTCTGAGAGTGAAGAAAGATCTATTTCTAAAATCATAACTTTTCTGAATTTTAATGTACCCAATTTTAAAACCTTTGAGGGATAGTTATCTTTATTGCTACAAACTTATGAAATTGATTTCCTTAAAGAGAAAATAAAAGTGTATTGATCGTCCCCGTTCAGTATACGTGCTAATTTCATGCCCCGATATCTACGACATTGCTGCCCTCAGCGCTCTCACTCAATACTTCTTGAATAATGCACACGATGTGTCACACTAAACCCATTTCCGAAATAAACTCCGTACGTACGTACGCAAGGTTTAGTATAATCGTAGGGCCTACACTGTATGTATGCATGACTTGTCCTTCTCCTTAATAACTAGTTCCATAACCACAAACTTAATGTAGCAAATAATGAGACCCCATATCTTAATTAAAACAACCACTCAACCACACAATAAGGATTTTACCCATTGCTAATATGATACTCACCACATACTTCCACAACTACCAAGCACCAACAGGAGAACCAGTGACAATGGAGCCATTGATAAGGGAAATTTGATCCTAATTACTTGTGGTTTTCATAATAAAGTTAATGAAAGTGAAAAGTCTGACCCGACCTGCTTAAATATCAGGTCGGGTCTGACTATTTGAAATTTTAAGGAGTATATCAACTAATGTGGAGTGTGAGAGCAGTGACGCGTAAATTTTCAGTGGCCTTGAGATGTTAGATTTTTTAACATGTCCAAAATCGGGCCGAACATCGTAGATGTAAGGCCGCGAATCTTTATGAGGCCTATTAATTTGTGAAGTCGACGCATCTTAAGAACCAGGGAGTCCTAGAAAATGACAAAATGTACAACAAAAGCAGACTCTAAATATTGTTCAAGACCAGTAAATCCATTACATACCAACGACGTCACTTCCGTGGCAGTTTTCGATTGGCTTGTCAGTATTTGGGTAAATGAATTGTATTGCGTAGCTTTCTCCACATTAAAACAGAAAGAACTTGCCATTAAGCTGCTAAAAGCTCAATATTTAACAGTACAGTCGAAACAGGAAACCTTAATTTTAGCATCACTTAAACGTAAGTATTTGGGGATTAATGAAGGATATTAATATTCATTAACCATTAGGCACAATCCGTCCCATATACTTCTTAATGTGTAGACGAAATTCAAATGGTAAAAGAAAATTGTACACATATTGAAAATAAAACAAAATATGAGATTTTTTTAAATTATATTAAATCTACAAAAAAATTCAGGAAATGAAGAACAGTTTTCCATTTCGATTTCTAGCAAACATGATGGCTATGTGTTAAAGGTGCAAATCTCTCTTGTGAATTGAGATTTTTGTCACTTAAACTCCTTTCAAGGTAATTATTTTATTACAATATTTTTGATTAATTTCAGCCAAGCTATTGTATAAATATTATCATAGTTGATCTCTATTAACCGATTTGTCATGTCATTTTCTGTTTGCCTCAATAATCTTGAACGTAAATTAAATAAACTAGCAATTCTTGAAAGAACAAAAATCGTAATGGATTTAAGAAGTTACAAAAATAGTGAACTATATAAATAATAGTAAAACAATAAATACCTTGCATTTTAGATTGTTATACCCATGAAAAGCAAAGTTTGCCATTTGGGAATAATAATCTGTCAAAGGTTGGCAACAATTCGACAATCATCTGATGTTATGTAATGCTTGTCCACATTTATTGATATTTTGATAATTTATTGTTTTAGTCGTTAGGGCCAAAACTTTGTTTCTGTGGAAATATTGCAACTTTAAAATTGTAGTAATTTGACCAGTTGTATAAGTTGAAATGTTCTGTTGAAATACACAAGGCGTGGTTATCTGAGCACAGCACAACATTCTCACAACCTTGCCTTAAGTGTAATCTTAACATGTCATATTCTATGACCATATTCCTTCTCTAATTTCAGTCAATGTTCTTATCTACGTATCTCCTATGAGGTTTTCATATCTTTTCTTGAGAAAAATGAGCAAAAACTCTTCTGAAATCTGTAAGAACTCGTGGATTATTAAAAAAAATTGAGAAGAGGGAGTACTATCTTTGTCATGTTGTTCTGCAGAAACGAATTTAAACGTGGGAAGAAACTATCAATTTCTGATAAATTTGGAAGATATGACGGAGAGAATGTAATCTGACTATGCGGTCAAAAAACATCACTTTTGCAAAGTCACTTATCACGTAAAGAACATCATTAACTTGTGATATCGCCTACGTTCCGAATGAAGTAGGTCGGTCTACCCAACAATGCATTCTTACATTTTAGATTTGTATTCCCACATAACGCAAAGTTTGCCACCTGGAATAAGAAGTTGAAAGAGCTGGGTTAAAGTTTGATAATAATCTTAGGTTATATACTTTTTTCCACATGTATCAATAATTTGGCAATATTATGGTCAAAACTTTGTTTCTGTGGAAGTCTTACAACCAGTTGTGTAAGTTGAAATACACAGCGCGTGATTATCTAGAGCACGGCACGACGTTCGCTCAACCTTGCCTTAAGTGTAATCTTAGCCTGTGATAGTGTATAATCATATTCCTTCTCTGATTTCAGTTAATATTCTTATCTACATATCTCCCTATAAGCTTTTCATATCTTTTTTGAGAAAAAGGAGAAAAATTTGCTCTGAAATCTGTAAACAACCCGTGGATTATTAAAGACTTTGCGAAGAGGGAATACTATCATTGTCATATTGTTATGTAGAAACGAACTTAAACGTAGGAAGAAACTATCAAATTTGGAAATTCTTGGAAGATATGACGGAGAGAATGTAATCCGACCATGCGGTCAAAAAACGTATCACTTTGACAACGTGACCTATCACGTACGGAATTAACTTGTGATATCGTCTTCGTCTGTTCATTCCGTGTGGAGTATTTCGGTCTATTTTAAGGGATTAAGTTCGTTAACGTTTCCATCCATGTTAAATCATATATATATATATATATATATATATATATATATATATATATATATATATATATATATATATATATATATATATATATATATATATATATATATATATATATATATATATATATATATATATATATATATATATATATATATATATATATATATATATATATATATATATATATATATATATATATATATATATATATATATATATATATATATATATATATATATATATATAAATATATATATATATATATATATATATATATATATATATATATATATATATATATATATATATATATATATATATATATATATATATATATATATATATATATATATATATATATATATATATATATATATATATATATATATATATATATATATATATATATATATATATATATTTAAATACATATTATGGAAAGTTATTTGATTATCATACTCTTTACGGGTGTTAAGTAAGTTTATATGGAAATCCTGAATATCTACTTGAATATATGAAGTAAGAATTATTGTGTTCCATCCACCATTGCACACTATCGTGTCAACGCAATTAACTGATTAATTGAACAAACCTCAACAACCCAACATTATGGCATGCTTAATCACTAATTAAAGGCCAGTTATCGTGCATTACGGACGGTAACATAGAATTGTATTCATGTGTTTTGATTGGTCGAATACCACATAGATCAGGTTACAAATGCACAAACGAGCAAATCAGCAATCGTCTTGGATCAAATTACAGTGTGTTGGAATATAATGTACGCCGCCACAATAAGATTGCGACAAATGGCCTTTAAGTAATGTTGAAAATTTACCCTATAACCAGTTTAGACGAAAAAAAGAAATGTTAATGGTTCACGTTCAGTTGAAAAAACGAAATTTGAAGAATAATGTTATTGGTAAGTTTGTTCACTGAGCTTACTAAGACACAACTTTCCACCAATTGGAGGGTCATAAAACTATAATTACCAATTAAGTTTAAAGAGAAGGCATCGTCCCATAGATCAATTCAGAAGTTAACGCTGCCGTGCTGGTAATGTCACTTCCGGTTTTTAGTTTTCCTTAGTAATCGCGATAAATCTGCAATCTTATCGATTACACATCTACTGGTTCGAACATAGGGGCGTACATGAAGCAATATCTCGAACATAGGGGCGTACATGAAGCAATATCTTTCCGTGGGAGAAATGGTCCGTCAATCATTCACAGTTAATGCACACATCAACTCAGGCATATGCTACACAGCTGTTTTATCACCAGTTTGCAAACAACTTTCTACCACTAAGACACCTAACACAGATGAATGATTTTAATCACAAAAGTACTTTGATTACTCAGCACTGTCTTTCTGTAATCTTATGCACATAAATAACCTTGGGCTACGTGGCTGTGGTGTGCATAGGAATGGCAGATAAGCAATCATTGTTTGGAGTGGAACCACAATACACTGAACAGGAAGTTGGGTTGGTAATTGTCATACTTGTGTTTTCAGGATTAAGTCAGGTGTCGGGTGCGGGTAGGCTTAAAGAAAAACTTTTCGGCATGTACATGAATGTGTAATCAGTAGCCTTGCAGATTTCTCACGATCAAAACAGAAAAATTGAAAACCGGAAGTGACGTTACCAGCACGGAGACATTCACTTCTGACTTTATTTATGAGACGATACCTTTCCTTTGCAAAATGTGCAGACTTTCCTTCTCAGAATTTCATTTTAAATAGTTGCATAAAACGGGGGCCAGCTAGGTGTTAGCTCGCCCAGTTAGGTGTTAGCTCAAATAGGTGTTTTATCATGACATATTAATGTTTACTTCATGATGTTTATGAAAAAAGATTTGTTTACAGTCACATTCTCATATATACTGGCAACAGTAATACCAAACAAAATAATAGGAAGGAATGTTGTAAGAGAAACATCAGAATAAAGTCACATTCTTATATACACTGGCAGCAGTAATGCCAAAAATAACAGGAAGGATTATTTTAAGAGAAACATCAGAAAAAATCCAAGTTCCTCTGTACTTCCTGATCTTAAATCGCATTATATGCATCTGCGAATGTCAAAACTAGTTAAAAATTATTCTTCGACTTAATTCAATTTATCTTTTCTGATACTGAAACATATCGTAACGGGATTTACAATAACAATATTTGAAAATCCTCCGATGCAACCTGTTATCGAGTTAAGACTAATTTAGTCTTCATATTGAACAGTGATAAGTCTTATAGCAAAAGATACAACAAGCTTAGAAAGAGATTGTTCTGAGACAAAAGATAACTTATGTCTTTAACTTGTCGTTTCGGGGTTAAACAAGGTCACAATTTGATGGGCAATTTAAAGTAGTCACTACTTTGATTCCATGGGATGGGGTATAAAAGTGTGGGGAGGGGGGTGATAGGATGAGTATTGAGTATTATTCTAATGATCTGATGATAGAGCGTGTTTCTTGGTGCTCCAATTCATCGCATGTTGGTCTTTAAATGGAGAGTGAAGCCATTTAACATTGGCTTTCCATGACGTCATAATTCTAATGTATTCTAACAGACTTTATATTGAACTATTTGCAGAAAAATGAAAAAAATCCAGAACACATAGCTTCAAAATCACTTTGAAAATATAGTCTTCATCACATGACATATTTGAAAATCCCCGAAGCAACCTAATATTGAGCTAAGACCAATTTACATATTGCATAGTTATCAGTCTCATATGGAAAGGTACAACAGGTTAATAAACAGATGAACTGATAAAGAGATGGTTATTTCTTTCAATACAAAAAATACCTCATGTCTTTAACTTGTCGTTTCAATAATAAATGAAGTCACGGTGGACATAATTATTATATTTCCTGATTCAAAGTGCACTTTAAAGTATTCCCTGGTTTTTGTTCTTAGAGGGAATGAGTATCATTATGATCTGATATAGATTGATTTGGAATTCAAATTTATCGCATGTTAGTTTTCAAATTTAAACTTAAATCATCTAACATTGGCTTTTCCCTGACGTCATATAAATTTAAAGTCTTCCAAGAACAGAATGTCACTGAACTATTTTTATTTGCAGGAAAATTGAAAACAAATTCAGAACATATAAGTTTAAAGTCACTTTATAAATAGAAAATCTTCATCACATGATAAGATAAATTTCCTAGAATTTAATTCCCTTATTCAATTGATTGATCTTATAAAATATCTTCGAAAACACTATCCAAAACATTGCCGCAGGATATTTGCCATAATTGGGGTGGTTGGAGGAGCAAACTCCAAAAAAACTTTCAATAAAAGCGGGGGAAAAACCTGGAATTTCTCAAAAGTGGCGGGCCATGTCCCCTCCCCCCCCCTACTCCCGCTTGCGGCGCCGCTGATCTAAGAGAAAAATGGTCCAAGATAGACAAAAAAGTCTAACACGAAATCAAGAAAAACACTTCCGACAAGTTGGTCTACCCGACCACCCGATGTTGGCGTAATACATATATTCACCCTCGTTCTCATTGTATTATATTACAAATGCTCTCTTTGCCTGGGATCATAAGACGCACATGTACTCCCAATAAAACACTTAAAATTCATCTCCGTGGACAATTAGAACCGTGAGAGGAATCAAAAGGAGGTCTACGTATGCATAAAAGAGGTTTCGGACATGCAAAATGAAAGGTAATTGGGCCATAGAAATCCCACTGGATTAAAGATTAAGTTGTGTTTTAGAAGACGAAGTACATAGAAATAAGATGAGGATAGTTCTTGAAATTTTTGAAATGTTACATCGCCTTTTAATTAGTACTAAGATGAAAGAGATGTATCTGTTAAGCAGTAAAAGGTTCAAAACATTATATGTTTAATTGTGTTATTATTTCATAACTCATTGCAGTTTCACGCAGCCAATATCATTTAAAACCAGGTGTTAAGACATTTAAATAAAAAACGAGAAACCAAGGAGATGGACTGGAAAACTTATGTTATTGACCTTTGATTGTCATGAATGTCCATTCTCATAATGAAAAAGAAAGTGCAATATTTGGCTGAAAAAGTATTGAAAAGAGATTTACTTTCAAAGAGAATTGTATGAAAAAAACATTTCAGATTTGTGCCTGTTTTATGTAATTATTAAACCATATTTTCGAAATACTGTGGTTGCAAAACGCTGGGTTCCTAGCACTGTAAAACATAATACATGGAAGTGCATTAATTATTTTGGAAAACTAAGACATTATAATGCAATCCAATCTCTTTTCAATGCTTACAAACAATTGTAAGCATTTTGAAATCAGAAAGAAAACATAATGAACAAACTATGGCTTCTAGATGCCAGAGGTCTTTATCGTAATTTTGTTCAGTCTTTTAACTTTTAAAATATTTTTCATATTTAGAATAATATCTCGTGTTCAAGTTTGTTCTTGATTTTATTGCCTCGTATTCTCTGTACAGTACGTTAAATTACATATTGCTAAAATAAAATAGTATTGGAAAAATGTATCGTGTTTAGAGCTTAAACATACTTATATGTTAGAAACCAGATCAGAACCTACATTACAGACTTTGTGTGAGTTTTGTAAAATGTTTTTGATCAGAATATAAATTACAGACTTTGCGTAAGTTTTGTATAATGTTTTCGAAATAACGCGGTTTACAAACGCTGGATTTCTTGGCACTGTAAAACAATCCATGGAAGTGCCACTCTCTTTTCCATGCTTGCATACAATTGCAAGTATTTCAATTTAGAAAGAAAAGTAATTAATATACACCATGACTTCTAAACGCGAGGAGGTCTTTATTGAGAACGTTTCTAAGAATGATCTTTTAACGCTTGTAGTTCATGTCTAAATTAACATCTCTTTCAACGTTTGTCCTTGAATCTAATGTATCATATTGCATCGTACTATCTGTGCATGTTTCTAAAAAAAGTTAATGACAAAATTTAATATCTATATTAACATCTCGAGTAAATCTATATGATGCATTTCATATAACTCCAGGGAAGTAATTATATATTGGAAAACAAGAACAATGCGTTTTAGGATTCAAATATTAGTGGAACCCACTCTCTATTCAATGCTTACAAACAATTGTAAACATTTTCAATTCAGAAAGAAAGCATAAAGAAAACATATGGCTTCTACACGCGTGGATGTCTTTGTTGTATTTTTTTCAAAGAACTGTCTTTTAATTATTAAAATGCAATGTATATCTAAATTAAAGGCCATCTTTCGTGATTAAAATGTGGCGGCGTACATTTTATTACAAAACGACTACTGATTGGCCTATCGGTATAAGTGCACGTTGGACCATTGTATTTCAACCAATCAACATACAGGAATCTAATAATAGTTACGTCGTAAGTTCGAGACGACAATTGGCCTTTAACATCTCGTGTTCAACGTTATAGTTTCCGTGAATATATACTGTAGTTGCGTTGTATTGTGACGTCCTTAGTTTGATACAGCAAATAATAAGGTAGAGATAAGTATATCTATGTCTTCTTGCTGATATTGATTTTATTTTTCAACACAATATAAGGAAACATAAACTGGGCGTGGTACATGGCCGGCCGTACAAAATAAAACAGGAACGTAACATGAGGTGATACAACTCAACGATAAAGTAAGTCTGCGCGACAAACTAAAACAATGGCTCGCACGAGAAGTTATAACATATTCAAAGACTTTTTGGATGAAGACAAAAGTTACTCGAGCCGGTTGCGTAATATACTTGACAGCTAAGGATACATGTAAAACTCATTGTTACATCACTCTGTATCTTCTAAAATAAAACAACCTCGTTTCAATATACAAATAAACTTACAAAGTGGGAGAATTGTGTATCCAATTATTTGGCCCAACAACAATACAATTAATTCGCTTATCAAATATCTTCTCCCACACTTTTTAGCAAAAATACATGCAGTACATTAACTTAAATCTTATAAATAAAATAGTATTGAAATCATTTTTCTTTCATAAAGATATCGAATATTTTCAAGAGTTTTGAAGACGAAAAAATGAAAGTGTCTTAATCAAACGGCTTCTGAACCTTTATCCTCTTACTGCTCGAAAAAGTAATACCGCAATGTTCTATTATAGACTGAAAACATTACGGTATGGCATTCATTTACTTAGTACCTATTCAAGGATTTTTTCAAGAAATTCAAACAAGTTAAACTAGTGTGCAAATAAGTAACCGTCAAATGCACCAATAACCCGACCATCTGCAGAGCAATACGCGCTAAGAGTAAATAATATCTAAATCAATATTTCTACAGATGCAAAGGATCAAGCAATCTTGTTAAAATGTCTTCGATTCGTTCCCACTTATCATAGTTCCAAATACGAAATATGACTATGTAACCGCAATATATGCGAGTGTGAGCGCAGTACCAGGATGATGAATGAAACAGGGAAATAGTATAGGAATATAAGAACATTTTGATTTGATGAGCAACCGTGTAGATTGGTGGATTAAAATAAAGCCTTGTTATACCGCGATATGTAAAATAATCCAATCATGAAATATTAGTATTCCATTTGTAAGTGGATTCAGAAGACTAAATTCAAATTTGCAATTTCATCCGAGGCAAACCGAGGCATGCAGGTTTCAGGTTTATCGCTAGCCGGAAGTTTCACAGATGAGGAAGTAATTTACAAGTCATTAGATGCTTAACAACATTATCTGAAGTAAAATATTGTAAACGCAAATTTGATTTCATGTTTTTTCGGGCGAAGGCGACACAATCATATTCACACTTAGGAAAATTATTTGATAAAATGGGAGGTCAACATTCAAAATCTCAAGAATTGTTCTTTGTCTGTGATGAAAGTTAAGCGTTTGTATATTGATTAAAATGCAATCAAATTATAAGTTAGTCTGTAACCCTATCAATTCGATGGATAATAATGAAAAGGGTATGACAATTTTGATCATGAAGAAGTATTCACACTTTGAAGAATAAAGAGGCAACTAAAAATGCATTTCACGAAAGATTTTCAACTTTCTGATATTGATCAAGCAGCTGACTGTTCACTATTGCACGGAAAAACAAACTTCTAGATGTGACACCTCTTGTATGGAAAAGGAGATTATTTGTATATTTTTGCTTGTCTCAAATCTTGTTTCCGTAAAATGAAAATGCGACATATTATTCTGTACTTGTATTCAATTCGTTACAGATGAAAGCCTACCTCAAGGCGATTTGAATGTCTCTGTTTTTCAATAAGATTTTTTCAAATTTTGTATTAAGAAATTCTTCAAATCCAAACCATTTCTCTTATTCGGTTTGTCTTTTTTTAAGATGAAAACGCTTACAGAACACTTTAGGTGGCATTTTCTATTGTTTAAAGAATGATTTGATGTGAATATTAAGCTTCACACTCTTAACTTACAAGTGAGGAATGCAATTAACCGAAATGTAGCACTTTAAAAACGATTGCTTTCAATCGACATGTAGCCTATATTATCCTCTCTGCTTTCCTGAATATCTTTGAGTTACATTTATAAATGAGTAGAAACGAGCGTCACTATCTATTCATCACTTAATCATAGTAATGTACATTACATCAATTTAATTCATTTAAAGAATTGTCTCAAAGTAAAAAGAAAGAAGAAAAAAAAACCGAAATACTTTAGTGCCACTAACAAGCCAAATAAAATGTTAAGTCTTTCGCAATTAATAGGCAATTTCGTTTAAGAAATGTCGAAATAAGTTTAGACTTGTCAGTACACTTACTTCTCATAAAGCTGTGGCGGATCGGGTGATAGATTACAGCCCCCTTCTTCCCCTCTCATATGCATGTTGTATCCCCAATATCTTAGATGATGTTAAATCAGCTTGGTCTTTCTCTTTTGACCACAAAATTGCTTGCGTGTTTTTAATCAAACTTGTATCAATGAAAGGATCTGCCAATTTACCATAAAGATAATCATCTTCATCTGGAGGAAATAAATCTATGCAAATACGGAGGCTCCCGATGTTGAATTATAAGGAACACTGCAAATATACTACATCCACTTCCTCGTCTGTAACGGAACGTGATAATTTCCCAACATACATGGAGGTTTGAAAGCCTAACCCTAACCTGTTAGGATGAGGATGGCTCTGCTTCAAACTGCCAACACCTCCCTATATGGTGGGAATTTTATCACTTCCGTTTGTAACGTTTAAGGGTATGAAAGATTTGCGCCCTTACATCAGCGATGTTAGGTTTTTCTACATGTTAGAAAATCCACCATCTCAAGGCCACCGAAAAAGTAGGCATTACTGCCCTTACACTCCATACATACAGTAAACGAATATACATACACTGTGCGTGCGGAATTCATTTCGGGAATGGTTTAAGAGAATACAGCGTGAACATTATTTAAGGAATATTGAATAAGAGCGCTGCGATTAGCAATGTCGTACATCTTGGAGCACAACATTAGCATGTACTCCGTACGGAGCACTATAGTCATTAAGGGTGATCCTTAAAAGTAAGGATCCTTAATGCAATGGTGGCCGCCATGTTTGCAAAATGCACTACGCTTTTTATATACTCCGCATAGGACAAATTCAATTAGTTGCAGAAAATGTTATACGCACAATGTGTAAATATGGTACAACGCCATGGGATCAAGAAATCTCGATTTCGAGAAAATACATATCAAATGGTAAGATTTGTTAGGAAAAACTTTCGTTTGGTCTGTAGATTTCTCCACTGAAGCTTTCATCAGCAATACTATGTTGTGAATGAATCTTTGATTTTTGATACCTGTTTAATTGCCTCTAAACAATAATTAAACAACATTAATAGTTCTCAATGGAAAATACAAATAGTAAAAGCTTTTAGATTATCCTTTGTTTTAGAATCCTTTCAATCTTAAGATTACAAAGTGTTTTGTTTGATCCCAACCTGATAGTTAACAATCCAATATTTTGCATTATCATCTCCATGGTTTAATGATTAGCTACATGGTCGTACCCGTCCACCTCGTCCATCTTCTTATATACTATACATATAATTACAAAGAACTGAAAGTTCACAATATTAGTGTGTGAAAATTACATAAGAACTATTAATGTATTTTATATTAAACTAATTTAACTCTTATTATTCATTGCCTTTTCCCCCCGTAATTCATTAGATGTTACAATATTGTTACGTCATTAAACTAGTATCACGCCCTCCTTACTATTATTGTAAGTCACAGAATATCGGAAAACCTTTTAATAGAAATGGAACTTACGGTAAATGATCAATGTTTCCCTTTAATATCAATTTGAAACATTTTTCACGTGGCTGTATGGTATGGTTTTTGTTAAATACAATCCCATGTTCATTTAACTTCAAAAATGTTTTTCCTTGGTGGAGCTTCTGAGAACAGAAAGCTTTTTATTTCTTAAACTGCATTCGTTCTTAAATGAGATATTAAAAGTGCAAAATTATAAAGCATGTGACTAACTTATCATCCGTTTAATAATGCACACGAATACACGCTATATGTTTTGGAACTTGATTTACATATTCTCCATTCATGTCATGTGAATCTAAGAATGTATTGATCTACCGCCTTTGTAATTATTTCCAATTTTAAGCCACAGATTAATCAGCTGTAGACGAGGGATGCCCGGATACTGAGTTCGTTTAATAATCTAATCACTTCACGATGATGACTCGCCTCAACATGTCATGTAAGTCAAGAGCAGATCTAACTTCAAAGAGATATAGAGAACGAGGAATTGTGGTGTCTAAAAGACATCTTGTGACATATGTCTTGTAGTCACTCCATTAATTAAATCAAACCTTGTTTGTTCAAAGAGTTGAATTATTGTGTGTAATTGATATGCTACAAATTGCTTTCATCTGAGGCGGCGTTTTAAATCACTATTAGTTATACACTGTATTACTAGTAATCATCTAAACAGGTTTCTACATGACATATCATCTTTAATATTTCACAAAAAAGATCATTCAGATTCTAGGCGTGCTAATAGTATCCATTAATATAGTTAGATCATTCAGACTCTACGCCTGCCAATAATATCCATTAATATAATTAGATCATTCAGACTCTAGGTGTACCAATAGTATATATTAATATAGTTAGATCATTCAGACTCTATGTGTGCCATTATTATCCATTAATGTAGTTAGATCATTCAGACTCTAGGCGTGCCAATAGTATCCATTATCATAGTTGGACCATTCAGATTATGTGTGCCAATATTATCCATCAATGTAGTTAGATCATTCAATCTCTAGGCGTGCCAATAGTATCCATTAATATAGTTAGATCATTCAGACTCTAGGCGTGACAATACTATCCATTAATATAGTTAGATCATTCACACTCTATGAGTGCCAATGGTATCCATTAATATAGTTTATTAGAAAACTCAAATTATTTACAATATATATTAGACGAATGTGACCAATAATAGATAAATTTAGTACAATCGTTTCTACCGAAGTTCTTCTATCAGTCTATCAATATGTTATGTTGTATGTAGATACGGCAGTGAGTGTCAGTGAAGCTGAAAGCTCCTTGAAGGAAGCTCAGCCTTTCTTCTCCGGAAACCTGCGGCCCAAGTTACCCAGGGTACAATCATATTGATGTGAAATACCGTCAGTCAAAAGTGTCTAAAATTTATGTCGTATTTTTTGGTTTTTAGATGTCATATTGGTCTGATTCCCTTTTTACATAAGATACCCTAAACTCTCTTATTTTAATCATGAGTTTTCATCTTTAAAAGACAAATACTTGTTCGTATATAACGTAATATTCAAAACGTCACTAACGGATTATATCAATGCCATGATTATTTTAGTTATGCAGATCCTTTAACGTCACATACAATCACGATTAGTAATATGAGTTTCAAAGAAATAATTGATTCTGGAGCGATAACATCACTACATTTGTCGAAGGACCGATTAATTACGGGTTATCCTTCATGTTTATACACCACATGCATTATATTAATTCTCATCTAAAAACGACGACGGGTTTTAATCAAATTAAACAAATACCAAGCTCATATTTGCTCCTGCTTTTTGATATACACAGTAAAAGACAACGAAAACGGAAACCAGGCGGCGTGACTTTATTGAGCGTAAAGTACACGAAGACCGTGTGCGAATAAGATTAAGAAAGATATTTCATCGATTAGTTTTCTCATGTGAGGAATATTAAAACCTTAATCTTCTTAATAATTACTTCACCCAGAAGTCGCGCCCTTGATTTACTTGGTATTAATCACAACATTCCTTGAATTGTTCACCGCAACCCGGGAAAGTTTTAAATGTATAGCTATGTTCCTGA
>JAIGNY010004284.1:277500-280000 GCA_020152595.1 Chiridota heheva
CAGAACGCCTCCCGTCCACTAATCACGATTTACGCCTTCTACGCTTCTCTGTTTCCCACGCAACTGCGTCCCAATTCCATCCCTCTTATTATAGGCATAACTTTTAGTTTTAGCGCACTATTATTAATGTGTTTTGCAATATGGTTACCATTTTCAGCAAACTGGATAAAAGCAAGGTTATAGAGTAAAAATTAATTTTGAAAATATATATGAATATATGTGAATTATAAAACGAAGAAAACAATAGGTTAAAAGTTGCTTGTGGTTTAACGTTGCTTATATGTGCACCTCGAACTTATCGTACATAACGGTTAAAAAAAAACAATACGAAAAAAATATAGAGCTATATTTAACATTTGGCTAAAATGCATATTTGTTGGAAATGATGAAAGTGGTCAAAATAATAATGATGTACATGCAATGGTGTTGTTATGATTAATGGTGTTAATATATGTGGCTTTCAGCACAACAGTGTTCATTTTTTCAACACGTACAACACATAAAAACAAATTGTATGTGTTGATTAGTTTCAGGATGGAATTTGATCGTAAAATTCGGAAGACTTCTCTTATCCTACATGAGTTTTTCTTTCACCCTTGAACTACACAGAGGAAGGTTTTGCACATAAAAAACATATTTTTTACCGAATTGGTTTTAAAGTGGAAACGGTGTGTTACATGTATCTCTTATTCCAGAATACTCATGTTTGCATGTATACTCCCATTTCAATTGTGCTTTACAAGCAGAGGCCTGGTACAGAGAATCAAACATTCTTAATTGCATAAGAAAATAAAAAATCACATGTATTGTTAGGTATTCAAGGGCTAAGTAATGAGTCACGTTCACTATTCAAGGGTTAGGTAATGAGTCACGTTCACTATAAATGAACATCGTCAAATACATGTAAATTGATGGGATATGTTCTTAGTTGTATTGATATTGTTGGCAGTGGTTGTTGTAATGATGTACATAGTGTTGGTAAATATTAATGGTAGTGTTTTTGGCAGTGCTAATGTTTTCAACAAATCCAAAACAAAGAAACAAATTGCATGTGCTGAATATTTCCAAGGACAGACGTTGGCCGTAGGATTCGGAAACGTATTCTGCCTAACATGGGATTGACTTCCACCTTGAGTTACACTGAAGAGGATTTTGCACCAAAACATCTTCTTTACCGAATTATTTTCAATGTGAGAACGGTGCGTTACATTGATATCGTTATCCAGAATACTCATGTAGACTCTCATTTGAAAAATAAATGTGTTACAAGAAGAAGTATGATACCGAGAATCAAACAATCTTATTTTCACAGGTACATATTGTACCTTCACACGTATATTATTAGGAGTTCAAGGGATAGGAAATGAGTCACGTTCGAAATAACTAAACAATGTCGAGGCAATGTGAGTTGGTGGGATAGGTGTTTAGTTATATTAACCTTCTCTGCGAAATTAAAGAGTTTTCGTTATGATAAGGATAGATGTGGGAAGTAATATTCCTTCTCTGAGTCAGAATAAAGTCATAAATCTGTCGAGGCCAATTCGGCGACAATTATTTCGTGTCAATTCTGAACACATGTAAATAATCCTAGTCGAGTTCGGAAATGTTTTAAAGTACCAAATTTCAAGTAACTTAATCTGGTGGATTAGTATGATAAATCATGAGTAAAATAAGTCATGAGTGTACTCCTAGAAACTTCACCTTGGTTGGTTAAGTCTTTTGACATTTCAAAGCCGTACATGAGGAAATATTTTGCTTAATTACTTAGAACAATTTTTGCAAATATATTGCATAAGTCTGCTTATTTTTTAATGTTTTTATTGTAAATACTACGGCAAAAACGAATATTAAAAAAGCATTAACGGAGAAGAAAGGGTGTCAATGGAATTTTAAAATAACCAGGCTTATATTTTCATCCTTAAAAAATTACTAAAGTTTTAAAAAAGACATAATCATAATAAATTTGAACATTCGTATCAAAAGCTCTCAGTACCATCACGTGTGCGAAAAATGCATTCGAATATTCCTGAGATTCAAGAAAAAACGTCCTCACATTCGGTCGCAAGCACATTTAAGATGGATAGGGTTTGTATAGACTAATTGCTTAATGTTGAAAAATGTTATTTTTTATCAATTGAAATTTTCATGATACACTCCTAGAAAAAA
The DNA here is from genome assembly GCA_020152595.1 of Chiridota heheva. Lineage (NCBI taxonomy): Eukaryota > Metazoa > Echinodermata > Holothuroidea > Apodida > Chiridotidae > Chiridota > Chiridota heheva. The sequence continues at coordinate 279,667 of JAIGNY010004284.1, forward strand.
AGTTCTAGAGACAAGATGGTTCCAAATACGTGACCAGTTGGAACCTTTTTGTTTTTAGTAAGTCTTAGAAATAATCCTTGAAGAACTCGAGAAGGTTCCAAATACGTGACAAGTTAGAACCTTTGTTTTTCTAAGAGTGTATAACAGGGATTGTTGGTAGTTTTATACCTTTTTGCGTAGATATAACAAGCTGCCACGACAATTCTAACAAAGCAGAAGCAACCAACCAACCCCCTCCCCTCACTCATCCACACACTTCACCACATGCACCCAACTAACCTTATTTCATCCAAGTAGAAACACCCTTTCTGTTTTCTGGAATCGCGTCTGGGTG